>UYYF01000500.1:0-13625 GCA_900618365.1 Thelazia callipaeda
CAATCTTTGATTATTTCTGACTAAAAACTATTTCCAAGCAATCAAGTTATTGAAAATCTTTGTATACGCGTTAGTTTTATTTTTATTTTTTCAAGAAAAAGAAAAAAAAACATTAATTATATAATTGTAAATTCAATACTATAATTAGATTATTTGAAAGATAATTGCATAAAGTTTAATTTTAATAATATAATTGAATAAACAAGTAAACCTGTTTCAAAGTTAATTTTAATTAAGTATTTATTATATCTCTTAACTTATTTACTAATAGTTTAAAAATATTACTTACAAGTACAGCAAATGCTGTTGGCAGACGAGAAATAATACAGCATATAAGTAATAAGATTACAATAATTTGATGTCCGCGATAACTATAAATTATTTTCAAAAATTTGATCGTTTTTTCGCCTGATATCCATACTAGCCGCTCTAATGTACTCAATATTAATACATATGGAATAGCTAATTGTGTTATCCTGCTAACCACATAAGCTGGCACGATATAAATATGATATATTATGAAAAAACTCTGTAAAATATTAATAATACTTTTCGAATTAAATCAATCAAACAATCAATAAACTATTAAATTAAATTGACCGATCAATCAATAAAATACTATGGAGAACTGATCAGCAAATGCAAAAAAGTCTATATAAAACTTGAAAATCTAATTTTAGAAACTGGATAAACATCAAGGTCTTGCACAAATTTGAGTTGATTCATTCAGTTTATTAAATTTTATGTTATCAAAAAAAGAACGATTATCTTTTTGTTTTATTTTCAGTTTTAGAAGAAAATATACTGAAATTCAACTGAAAAAACTTACAGTAACCCTGAGATATACAGTAGCAGCATCCACGCTAAATAACATAATATATAATATGCAAATTAAAGCATCCAAAATTGACAACACTAAAAGTAATCAATTTTTATTTGTTATAAAAATGATTAAATAAACAGATAAATAATGAGTTAATATAATAACAAAATAGTAATTTGATTTTATAATTTGAAAATTTACCAGTTGGATATAGCGCAGACGGAGTATTTGGATATGTTTTTGTTATAAATAAATATGTTAAAAGTAAATTACCACAAGTACCAATCCATGCAATTACTGATGCAAGCATTAAAAAGATAAACCTTGCTAATGTGTAATGCTCGAACTGAAATTAATTCTAATTTAAATTTAATTCGAAATTTTAAATTTATTCGTAAAAACGTGAAATTATACATTGATTCATAACTAAAATTTAAATTTTATTCTGAAAAATTTGATTAAAAATTTTTATACTAAAAATTTTACGAAAAGTTTATTTTAACTTTTTAAAAAAAATGAACTACTCTACTCTACTTTTACAATTTTTTTAGAATAAAATTTTTTAAAAAGTTAAAATGGACAAATTCAATATAATGTCTAAAAATCGTATTTATCGAACTTTTGCACTGCTCGTAATCAAAAACCCGATCAAATATAATGACAATATTTTTATAATCAATTAACTGATCTGCATATTTTTTTATTAAAACTAATAAACTTTAATTAAATTTAATTAATAATTAGACCAATTACTGCGATTGCTGTTTTGTGTCAAATTATAATAAAATAATAGATTATTCAACATTTTAAAAATTTAATCATAATTTCAATGAATGCATTAGAAAATTAAAATTGAAATTTCAATTCAATTAAAATCGAAATTTAAATTTTAATTGCACAGTTGTAGTTTATATTTATGGATAAATACCAATGGCTTACATTTAACTTTTACTAAAATAAAAAACTCAAAAAAATTTTTTAACTGAGTACGCATTACACTTCACTTCTATAAATAGTAATAATTACAATAATAATAAAAACTTACATCTCCGCATAGTTCTGATTGTGGGTTATCCATTAATAACAGTATTTAATATTGACAAATTTAAATATATTTCACTTAAATACTTGTAAGGTATCTTCTAGAGCATATATAATCACTTGGAAGTTTAAGCCTTAGACATCTGAAATCACATATCTGATTGGACTTGAATAATCGTTCTTGAGACTTTGAAATATAACAAATATAATATAACATTTCTCAAACTGTGAACAAGTTCAAAATAGCTTTAAGAATATGTGCCAAAAAATAAATTTATTAAATTCAAAATACTTTTTAAAATATACAAAAATATTTAAAATACAGATAAAAAATACAAATACAAATTTAAAATACGAAATAAAAAAGAGTTCATCAAAATAGAAAGTCTCCTTTTTAATGTACAGGCAAAATATAATGAAAAATAAATTTTTAAAAATATTGAAAAATATATATTCCTCAAAAATAATTCATTTAAATGAATAGTTAAAATTTGAATACATAATTTCCATGCACTACAACTTTTTTGAAATAAAAATATCAAAAATATTCAAAATGATAACTAGAAAATATTTTTGCATATTTTAAAAATCATTCACATATTTTAAATGTGAATGAATTTTAAAAATTGTTTTTTTATTAATGTAAGATATATTTTAATTAGTAGTAAATAAATTTAAGTTTTTCATTTTTTTGACAATAATATTTAAATTACGGGAAATCTTCGATATGTACTGGCAAAGTTATCATTCATTTTTGATCTATTCAAAAAGTTGTTATTCATTTCAGCTTTTATTTACTTACAATTAATTCAAGGTGTGTATTATAAAATTTCTGAATAATAAATAAGACTTAATTAAACTCTTATAGTCAAAAATTTTCGAGAAGCTAAAAGTAAGATTAATTTCCGATAACTAAAAGTTTAATAGAAAATACTAATACTTATTTTAGCTTCATATTTGAACTAAATTTAGAAATTTTGAAAAGTTAATATCGAATTTATTTGAAGTGAATGAAAGCTAAACAAACTGCTGGAAGCTAAATTTTGATTAAGTAATATAAAATATTAATTAATAAAAACAAACAAAAAATAAAAATTAAAGTCAGTAACTAATTTCTGCTTAAATTATTATAATCTACAATGAATAAATTTATTTTTCGCTACAATATTTTTTTCACTCTCAAAATTTCATTTTAAAGTGAGTAAATAGCATATATTAACGTATAATTACTTATTATTTTGTTTATTTGATGAATTCCATCTTTAGTTTTTAATTTGCATATATTAACATATAATTACTTAATAATATGTTATTTTGCATATTTATATTACTTTATTCATGAATTTGCTTACTATCATTTGAAATAATTTATACATATCCACAATTTTGCTTGCGATTGTTTATTGTTATTACATATATTTTGTTAACTTAATTTAGCTTATTTACAGAAATAAAATTATCTCATAAGGATTTTTTAAGTTTTTAAAATAAATCTACCGTAAACTCAATTAACTTTGTAAATAACTGAACAGAACTTATCAAAGGTGTAATTATATATTTAATCGTAATTTGAATTTTACCTCAAGATTTAAATGCGCTGAAATATATCTCAATATTATTGTCGACATTTCTAACTTCTCTTGTTCAAATAATATAATTGTACTGAATTTTAAAAAGCATTTTTTTATCGCTTAATATAAAGAGATATATCAAAAACAAATTTGGTTTTATTGGTAGTTTACTACCAAATCGTGAATTTTTTAATCCTGGAAATAAGTCAAAGAACCTAAAAAGTACCATTAGGTTCCAATTTTATAGCTAATTGTTTGAACAATTAAAAAGTCAATTTGCTTAAAAATAATTAAATCGAAAATTGTCACACATTTCAGTTCTATTAAATTAGCAAAAAGCTTATAAAAATTCTACCAATGATAAAAAATAAACAAATTGACGTTATCACTATTTTATTTAGCATTGTTACAGAAAAATTAGAACAAAGCATAGAAAGTTTGTTTAATTTACATTTTATTACGGAATTATTGAAATTAAAGAAAAAATATGAAAAGTAAGTACGCTATATATTTTTTAATAAATCCAAAGTTAACGACGCATCTTTACGTCTAATCTCTATACTTTGTAATAAAGAAAGTAGAATTCTTAATAATTAAAAACTTTACACACAACTTCTAAGATTTAATATTATGTGTGTGTGTGTGTGTTTATTTTTACGTCTTTAACGCTTAAAAAAATTGTTAAGCATAAAACAAATGGAAATAACTGAAAACAAGACATGATAGTAAAATATATACAAAATTAATCAAAAATAAATTAAAGCTTTTTATTTTTTACTTACTTTAAAAATAAACAGAATATTGCCATTGTCAAATTTATTCATACAAAATGGAATAATTCGAGAATACAAAAACAAGAAAAGAATTAAAATCTGAAATGAATTACATATCGTAAGAGTTATGAAGTGAAATATACGAATGAATTATACGAATTAAATCCAAGAGAATACTGTATGACGATATTGCTGGAAATATAACTTTGACATTTGACGTAAAAATTTTTTACAATGGTTTTTAGAATACAAACTATATTCCATAATTGAAAATGTAGGCTAGTAATCAATAAATATAAATATTTGATTTCCATTTCATTATTAATTAATAACAGTGAGAGTAACAAAAACATAACTTTACAACATTTTCGAAATTTTACGTTTAAAATACAGTAAGCAAAAATTTTTAAAAATATTAATCAAAACAAGATTGAAAAAACTGTAATCAAAATTGTAATTGTAATAATTAGTATAAATTGTAATCAATAACTAACAGAATTGACATTCGTTGTTTTCAATATTTTAGTTATTGAGGATTCTACTTTCTTTATTACAAAGTATTATTTATTAACATTATTATCACAAATATTTAAGATTGAATATTATTTTTAATCTAATTTACTTAATACATATTAATATAAATAAATATATTACTAATTACTTGCAAGTACTTTCTTTTAATTTTTTCAAAATTTTACATTTAACTAACAAAAACATAATTACTACATTTCTTTCTCATACAATTTACAGTTTATTCAGTAAAAAGTTAAAATTTTTGGTTTGCAATTTCTAATTTTTTAGAAAAACAAATTTGAATTCAACTGAAAATATTTTAAATGGAATTTAATATTAATATTATTTATATGTATTAAAAATTCAGAATAATAATAATAATAAATATTATTATGCAAAAATTGAAAATTAAAAACTCAATTCGAACAGATAAAAGTTCAGAAAAACAAGTTTGAATCAAAAAGGAAAGCGAAAATTGAAAATGAAAAAAAGTAATTCCACACAATTTGATGATGTCAGTAGGAAATAAGTTTGCAAGCAGAAATCGTTGTTGGATTAATTCAGTGATCCGGAAAAGTCGAGCACTTTGTAAAGTATAAGTAAATTCTATATAAGGAGAAAAACAGAAGTTAGAAGACAAATATTAAAAATAATAACTGAGTAGAAAGTTTTTTTAGAGTCAATGAGATAAGATTGCATATTATTTGCAAATTCGAATAAAAAACAAAAGCTTCAAAAGTTTATGGAAATTTAAATTTAAAAAAATCAATACTTACTATAATAATTACTCATTTACGCTTATAATCATATTCACTTTTATTAACTTATTTTTATTTAATAATTAAAATTAAAAAGATCAATAATTATTATATAAATCACCCATCTATACTTATAATCATACTTACTTTTATTAGTATATTTTTATTAAATAATTAAAATAATGGACTGCATTAATATTTTGTATATTTTAGATCATAAAATTTGCTCTCTGAAAGAATTATTTTATTTATTTATTCCTTTATTCAATTATTCTTAATTACGTTATGCTAAAATTTACGAATATTGGAAAATAGTTAATTAGAACAATCTTGATATTTATGCAAAAATGAACTTAAACTTTGATAAATATAAAATTTGAAATTAAATGTTTTGCATTATTTGTTTTTTATCAGTGCTAAAACTATATCATACTAATATTTACAAATATAAAATTAAAAAAGATTTTTTTAAATTTCATATTTATTAAAATTACTGAAAAAATAGATGGAAATAATTTTAAATCATGGTTGAATTATGACAGATGCACAAAAAATTACGAATGCTTAAGAATACTTAAATTCATTTTTGATGAATTGTATTGATATAACGGAAAATATAAAAAATATAAGAAAAATAAATGTGATAAATAAGTCCTACTAATATTAGCATTTCGATAAAATTCAATACTTACCAAGACAATGGATAAAAATTAAGTACTCAAATTTGGAATTAATTTGAAATTAATTTTCTAAATTCATGTAAAATTTATCCAATGAATCAAATTAGATTGATTCCACTATTTAAACATTTGAGTTGTAAAAAAACAGCTAAAGCATTTTTATAAACACAAGAAATGGAAAAATCGAATAATTCATATCTTTGAATATTAAGTATTAAATATTTGCCATTATTAACTGATTCATTAGATTTAATGACTCGAGGAAAAAATTTATTTCTTTGGTTTTTTGTATGTTTCTAATTTAGACAATCAAAAAAGTCTAAACCTTTTATTTTTTCAAGTATTAAATTAAAAAGTTAAATATTTCTGAAAAACTTAAAAACTGAAATTAATTTAACTAATTAACTTTTTCATATATAAATATAAATAAATAAATATAAATGTATATATATTTGGAAATTTTTGATTCTAAAAATTACTCTTCAGATGCAAAAGTTTCGTAAATGATTTTTTGGATTTTTTCAAAAAATCTTTGGCCTTTAAAAAATTTCAGATTTTTAAGGAAATTTTAATTTCTAAGTTTCGAATTATTCAAGATCCTTCAACTTTAACAACATTTGATTTGAAAGAAATTCAATCAAATTTTGAAAATTCTGACAATAGTATTTAAAAAATTACTGCTCTTAATTTTATTCTATATTTGATATTTAAAATAATAATAACAAAATTTTGAATTTTTAAAATAATAGATAATAGAATAGAATGATTCCTATTTTTGAAGCATCAAAATAATTTTATTAATTATTATTATTTATCTATATAATAATTTAAAGTTCGCTTCATTCAAAAACTAGAAGATCTTTGAAAGTGACGCCATTCAATTAATATTCATCTCAAATCTAATTTGATTAATAATGACTAATTATAGTAAAAGCTCTTTTGCTTAAAATATCTGCTTTTTGAAATGTGTCACTTAAGATGACCTAATAATAGCATGTTTAATAATGAATGAATAAAAGAAAAAATAGAAATTACTCTTTTATAATGTTTAATTTTTCATGTTTTCATGTATATTAAAGCTAATAAAACTTGACATTTTAGATTTTTTTAATAAAAAAATATTAAAAAAAAAATCAGATATCTGCTTGTAACTTATGCTATCAATCTGATCCTCTAATAATATCGTACGAAATTCAAAAATTTGAATAAAAGTTATTGATTTTTTATTAGCAAAAAAAATTTTTTTTTTAAAAATTGAAAAATTGTTTAAGCATCAAATAAAAATTCGCATTTTTATTTGTCATTTTCATGTAAGTAAACAAGAGAAACCTCACATATTGATATTATAATAGTTTTTGCCTCGCTTTTTTTTTAATTTTAACTATGGCATTCAAAAAGAAGAACTTTAATCTAACTCTAATCAAAGTTACGATTAGAAAGGCGTGAAATTTAAACCCATATTTCTGGTCGATTGAGATATTAAATTAAAATTAATTCCGATCCAGAACAATTAATTTATTTTCGATATTTAATTAAGCTTTTGCAGAAATTTAATACAAATACAAATTCTTGATTAAAATGTTTGATTTTTTCAAATATTTTGCTTATACAATCAATTAATAATTGGTTATGAATAAATTTTTTGAATTATAACAGTAACCAAAATCTAATAATTGAATTTTGATTTGTTTTTTAATTTTTTAAACATCTGTTACCATTTTAACACTTAGCACTACTTCTATTATTACTTTTTAGACATGAATCATTCATGAGAATTTTTATACTTTATAAGATTAAATTTTTGTCAACTGAGATCACTATTATTATCTATGCATGAAAAAGTAACTCACTGAAATATCACATTTTGCTAATTAATAATTATGCACATTATACGCCAAAATACTTCTAAAAATATTTAAGAAAAAACTTTTCAATTAATTCAGTTAAAGTATAAAGTATCAATCTGCCAACGAAGTTGTCAAATTTCATCTTTATTTTTGAAAGTTATTAATAAAGTTAATTAGCTATGCCAAAGCAAAAAAATTTTTACAGCATTTCAGAATTTTCATTAATAAAGCTGAATGCTTGCTAAGATTTTTAAACTGTAAACTTTAATTCATTCACCAAAAAACTAATTTTTGTAATTAATTCAGCTAATAAAATTTAGATATTATTTTAAAATTTTCTATTTTTACAATAAATGTTATTTTTTTATGGATTAAAAAGTGAAAAAGAAAAAAAGACTTTTTTTGAATATAAATTTAACCCAAAGTTAAATAACAATATCAAACGTAAAAAAGATAATTATCTTTTGACAAGTTCATTTTTGAATAACAAAATACTATCAAAATGCTTGAAAAAAAATAGAAAAATATATTAATTATTATAATTACTATTATTTTTTATTTCTATTCAGTGCTATTTTTCATAATTTATATATTTAAAATGCAGTTCAGTAAATGATACCTTATATAATTGCCTCTTACTAAAGCTTCATTTATTTAGTAATATTTTTTGCGATTACATTAATTAATATTAGAGCAGCAAAAAAAATTATTAACATAATTCATCATTCTTCTTTAAATCATTAGTATAATTTAGAAGTTATAAAAAATAATTTAGTACATATTTTATCATTTTTTAATTTATGATTAATTCAAAGTTATTATGCGAATTTTCCCATATTTAAACCTTTACAAATAGTTGTAAAGAATATTTTATTTTATTTTATTTTATTAGTAATATTTTTTTCTAAAAATTCATCTCTTTAAGCAAAACTTTTAAATTTGATAGCTAAAAATTTTATTGATAAAATTTGATGAAAAATGCAAATTTTTAAATGCGCATAACAAATTCAATTCTTTAAACGAATAAAATTTTCGATGTAACTTTGTTACACACATTTGATTAGAGCCGGTTTATGCTGCATTTCCTTAGAAAAAATATTCAAAAAATTTGTACGAAAATGAATTTGTAATATTTGAAGCAATTTACATTTATGCATGTATAAACAAAAATTTATGAATTAAAAGCTTAAAATAGGTCAAATGTAGTAGAATAATTAAGCGTGATAATAATGTTAGCTAATGGATATTTGAAAAATTCATATTTCGGTACAATAATACAATATTAGTATTTTAATTAGAACCAAATTAAGGTTTACTAATAATTCATTTCTAGTCATTTATCAATCTTCTGTTCACCACTCATATATAAGTTTTCTTTCACAACATAATTATTATCATATTTTAACTGCATACTTTAAGAATCGTACCTGACAAGGAACTAGACGAGGTAGGACGTGGACTTCATAATGCTGAGCGGAGGAGTGAGTTTATGCTCCTCCATCTACTTGATCTTCTTGTAGATACCGCGCCCAATCTACCATGACAAGGGCGGGGGGCGGTGATTTTGAAACAGAAGAAGGCTCGTAACACGTACTTAACCTAATCTAAAGATTAGGTACAACCTCGCAGAAATTCCTAATGTTGAAAACGTATTAGCGGCCCAGAAGGCGTTCTCGCATAGCGAAATAGAAAAGAAAACCCACCATGCACAGCTATACAAGATGCAGACAAATAAAATTTCGTCCATAGTTGATTCATCAAAATGGCTGCGATACGGAAACCCCCCAAAATGAGGCAATGAGGCACGATACTGTTATCTCCGAGATAGAATTATGTTTGAAGCTGAGAAAGGTATCTGCCAACATTGTGGGAAACGTGTGAAGACGGTGGACCATCTAGCAACGCAATGTGAGTAAATGTTATGTCACGACTATACTAGAAGACACAATGAGGTCCTACGATGGGACTATGCAAGAAGTGTGGTCTGAAAGCATTCCGCGCATGCAAAGTCATTCCGTTCAGGACGTTGTCGCGAGTGAGAATGTAGAGGCCAGGTTCGATACACAAGTATGCAAAGATATAAAAATAAGCGTGATATACGATAAGAAGTGACGTGAAGTAATCCTGATAGAGGTCAGCATCACTAGTCAAGACAAGTTGAAGCAGTTGAGACCGAGAAAAAGCGAGAATATAACCTGCTTGCTAATAAGCTTGGGTCCGAAATGAAACGCAGGATGAAAATAATTCCGGCATGGGATTGTAACGATCTTCCACAAACACTACGCTACGGAGATCAGTATTTTCATCTGATCACTTGAGGCGTATATTCAATCGATAGTTCTCAAGACGTTTGAAAGCATCTCCTTTGATAAAAGTCGTGCATTCTGCGAGAATGAGGCAACGGAGACCAGCACAGCAGAGATAGTACAGCGAGCCGATTCAACGCCAGAATCAGTAACTTCCGTGTATTATTATTATTATTATTACCATACTTTAAGATAATTTATCATCTTCAATGTTCAGTAAACAAAGAACCAATAATTAAAACGCCATAAAATTATAGTTTATTAAAGTTTTCAGTAAATCTCATTATATTTTATATGATTTATGTTTTCTCACACATTTTCTCTTATCACTAGTGCTTTTATGATTGAAAATTTTGATATAATCTTTTTCAAAAAGAAAAAAAAACTTCAATTATTTTTGTAGAAGCTTATAAAAGTAATTGATAACCTGCAAAAAATATTAAAAATTATAGCACCTTTGTTTTTTAGGTAGCTTAAGTCAAAAGTTTAATTGGAGTAATTATAATTTTAGATAATTAATAAAATATTAAAACAACAATATTTACTGAACAAAAATTTCATTATTATTATTATTATTATTATTGATCCAAAAACATAAGCATTAATGCAAATTACATAAATATTCACAAAAAAAATTTATCAAATTAATTTGTCTTGAAAGCATTAATTAAATCAACCAACAGATAATGAGCAATTTTACAGTTAATCAAATATAATAATTTTTGGTATTTTGAATAGTTCAGAGGTTAAAATGCTTTTGTAAAAACAATACATTGAAATAAAAAAACAATAATCAAAACAAAGACAAAAAACAATAAATTTTTGTAAAAAAAACTTGTAAAATGTATTACTTGTTGTTATTTTAACCTCACGCTGTATACCGTTTATTCAATGTCAATTTGAATTCAGTTTTCTTAAGTATTTAAATGTCATAAAAGTTAAAAGTATTGATATTAGTATAATTTTTAACAAAAGTTGAGAAAATAAGAAAAAAAATCCTCAAATGAGTATGATGAGAATCTCGTAAATATATCTGAGTGAATCGGTACAGCTAGAAACTGAATTAAAATTATTTCTGAAATGGTTGATTTGAAAAATTATATAAAATTAGAAGGAATTTAAGTAAGCAATTTAAAAGTGTAAATAATGTTGGGATGGATAAAAGTTTGATTAAGTGCTAAAAGAATAAAATAGAAAAAAAAACAGGAATTTTCAAATAATTGCAAAATAATTGTGCTGGAATTTAATTATCAAATATGAATAATTGAATTCAATCGTTCTCACATAATTATTAAGCATTAAAATATATTTGCTAACATCATAAATATACTATATTATTCAAAAATAATTGACAAAATTTTTGCTTTAAAGTTTTGTGAATTGAAAGATCTAAGCTTATATCTAATCTATTGGGTATACCGAAGTTTATCATCCTGTATATATTCAAGTTTTGAATGCGTGCATTTAGTCTTGTAAACGATAAAATACGCAAGCCTACATAACTTAAATGCTTGAAAAAATTTTCATTTTAATGAAAAAATATGTGCAAATAAACTTTAAATATAAATTTTGGCTGATATCAAAAAATGTTTTTAAAATTTTTTACATACTTTCTGATACGAAATTAAACAGTACCTTCTGTGGATAATTACATTGATATCTACAAGAAGTACAAAAAAATGTTTAGAAAAATGACCGTCATAAATAATATTTTTTTTAATGAAAATAGGCTAAAATATTGCCCCCTGAAAATAAGCAGTAATTTAAAACATTTCCATTTTCATAAATCATTTCAAAAACATAAAAAAAACTTGGTTCATGAAATTGACAAATTTTTGGCAATTTATTTTCATATTAAATAGACGATATTCAATTCTTCATCACAGATTAAAATCATCATAAAATTCTTTCATTTGCTGATTATTTATTAAAGTTATTTTTATACTTACTCATAGCTGTTATTAAATATATCGTTTAACGACTGATTTTTATTATATTTCTCGTAAATGATTTCAAGTAATCATATTTTGTAGTTTTCAGGTTAAAATTATCGCAATTTTAGTTAAAATCATGATTAATATTGATAATATTCATGTCATTCTTGGATAAAATTTGTTTTAGTTCCATATGAATTCTCTGCTTAATTATAATCGAAATTGAATTAATTTCACATTTTGTATCATTTTTATACATTCACTTCATTGCAATCACTCTGAAACCATCACTACGATGAAAAATAAAAAAATACTCTGATGGATTAAAAGTAAAACTTGTATTTCCGATCTTTTTCTATGAAAATTAATTTCTTGCAATTGTTTTCGTTAAATTATACTTTTAAATAAAATTCATAACTATAACGAAATAACTTTAACAAAGTGTGACACTGACGCAGAATCGTAATAAACAGTTTTTGAAATGATTTCCCAAGCGAAGGACTAATTAAGACGTCTCAGCGAGTACTGAGCATACAAGCTAAAAAGTTAGCAGAAGTTAGCTCAGTTTTAATTATTGTTCTAATTAATGAGTAAAAATATATTTGCTTTTAAAAAGGAATTAATTTTTCATACCTATTCATTTTGCTGAATGTAGATGAATAGTCTGCAATAAAAGAAGGCTGCATGCGAAATGCTCAATGAAGAATGATTAATATAAAGTGTGAAATTAATATTTTAACATGTACAAACTAAAATATTAGTTAATATTTGCATTGAAAAATTTTCAAAGACCAAAAAAGTAAAATGATTTTTGCTAGAAAGTAAGGAAATTGTTAAAGTTATTAGCTTATATTCAAAATTTTAAATTAGTAAATTCAAAATATTATTATATCTTTAATTAAATAAAGCTACAGTACCAGAAAGTTTAGATATTAATATAAATTAGTCGAAACACTACTATATGAATAATTGACTTTTGTTAATATATTTTATTTCTGCGTTACTTTTTCACGTTATTGATTGGCATTGTTTTCATGTAAAATTAAATAGTTTCAATCCCACAGCAAACTATTTCTTAATGAAATATTACGAATAATGTAATTAATGCTTTTGTCACTTAAAGATTAAAAATGTTTAAACAAACAATAACAAAATTTGCTTCACAATTCTTCACATTCTAAGCACATCTGCCATGGTTGACCTTATAAAAATTAGGCCAAGTAAATAAGTCTGATTACTTAAGAGCAACAAATTGTAATTAAATTGCGATTTGAGATAATTTACATTTTGTAATCATAAATAATATTATTATGTCTTTAATTAAATAAAGCTTTAATTATTGAAAAATTTGCATATTCTAATGACGCACTAGCATAGAC
>UYYF01000501.1:0-13603 GCA_900618365.1 Thelazia callipaeda
TAATATCATTTACTACATCTTATCATTCAATTTCACACGAGGTTATTCTTGAAAATTATTGATTCTAGCGCTGGATCGTATTCTGTTATGTTTAATGCACTCGCTCCAAGCTCAGTTCTGATATGCATATCTCTGGTGCTTCGTCCTCATCGATTACACAGCGCTGACCGAATGAGACGCTTTCGAGCGCTGTTTCACTGAATACAAGCGATTAGATATATGCCTGAACGTGACCAGATATACTGATTGCTCTCGAGTAACGATTGTTCAAGTACGTCACTATCTCATCCCGATTTATCACATACAGAAGTGTTGTGGTCCAGCAATTTATCGCTGCCCCGAGTGCTCAGCCAGTAAATCGTTCTTTCGCTTGTTTTTGGTCCTGACTGCTGTCATGACCAAAAACACATCTCGTCGCTTCTTATAATATACCAGTATATCCGGTCGATCCTCCATAATTCTAATTGTAGTTCTTACTCGTGTCTTGACTCTGACATCAACGTCCTGGTTGGCGACGGCTTCTGAACGTTCTGGTCTGCGACCATTACCCGAACGGATTAGCCAGATAATCATCACAAACTGCCATCTTTTTTTTTTGGATATGAATAATGATTTGTGTAATTTTGATGTCTACAGTGATTATACGTCCTATTAAGCTTACCCGGATTCAATCAACCGTTGTGAAGAATATGAAGTCAGAACTGGATTTGATATAAATTTACCTGAATGAAAATATTGCTCTGATGTCTCTTTGCCCACGGTCTCAAGTAATCCAGCTGCTGAGCACAAGTTCCGAGTACACGTTTTCAGGATTTGTGCAGCGCTCATCGTGATGAGCTTACATGAAGACCTGAAATCATGAATTATAGTTTCTATATTATTTAAAAATACTGAATACATTCCAACTTTTCTACGTATATGCGATTTCCAATCAACAAAAATACCAACCTTCGGTTCAGATATCGAACAATTTCTGGTTAATACGATGTGGCAGCGAAATCGATGGCAATATCTTGAAAAGTAATCGTGAGCTAATATTAAGCATATTAGTGTACGTAAGTGATTCATGATGTGTGCTCTTGATAAAGTATTTATATTCAGCTATAGAAACAAAATTAATTACTTGCCATCAAGAGCATGTGCTCCTGTCTTTGCCACATGTATTTTTATGCGCTGACCGTTGGAAAAGGCTCATTGTACGACACCAAAGGGTACCGCGGAAGGTTACAATCTGAAAATGAAATAAGAATGATTTGAGAAAATTTTTTCTGCAAATTCATTTCAAATGATGTAATTGTAAAATGCAGTGCACAAGTAATATAACAAACAAACTCTTCCACTGTGAACAATGTACGGGTGAGCCACGGGCACCCGTAACTGGCTTTCCAATCCTAGAGAGTACGTCGTCCTCGGTAATCTATAAGGCAGCATTTTTTGTTTGGACTCCAGGATGGATGCGGGTTCACGTTTGACCCATAAATCTTTCTGCAAAATACAGTGCTTATATAAATCAATAATGCTCAATACTGCAGGCAATCAACAAAAAACATTAAAAAGAACTTACAACTGGAGCATAGTCCGGAATCAGTTCGATCTTTCTTTCTACGAAAGGTACAGTTTATCGCGATGAAACAACCATTACCTTTATCAAATATACTATACGTCCGAGATGAGAGTCTCATCACTCTCATGAAGACATATGAGGCGAATGTCGCAAAACTTCTTAACATGTTATGTAAAAAATTTTTTCATTCTTCATCCTAAATGTTCCCTAGGTTCCGGAGCAAAATTCTTTTCATGAAGCCGAAAACAATAGAAGGTCACAGCATTGTGACTTCACGTTGCGATCCATCTATCGCTTTGGTCGCTCTAGCCAGCGACCAAGCCCTTTACGTATATTATAAGCAACGTGCTTATCAGTCACAAGTATGAGCCTGAAAAAAACTTGAGATGAGTGGATGAATTACTTGCAATAAGGCAAGGAGCGATAAACGAAGAGAAATTAGTAAGCAAAAGCATTTCAAATGCTAAGTCTTCACGATCAGAAGAAAAATCACATAGTGACACTAAGTTATAAATTCAGAGAGTACAGTGCTAGAGACCGTCCCATCGAAAGAGTGACTGACTGGCTGACTGAGTGAATGAGTGACTGACTTGCAACGTGCAAGTGCACTTTTGTCTAAATGACATTTTTTTGGTTAAACTTCGATGCGTTCGATGAGATAGTACACGTGAAGCTGATGATAAGATAATGAGAGAGAAGATCGGTCTCCGCCTGTTGTAATTAATGGAAATTAAATTGATGTTTTTGTGTTTATTGTGATTATCTCGAAATTCCCATCACAAACATTACGCGGATTGTAACGTAATTATCGACGTGAGAATTTAATTTTCGACTGATTACGCAAACTTGTTCTTACATACGCAAATGTGACAAAATTGCCAAAATTAATTGTTACCCTCACTTTTGTGAATAAGGAAGTGAGCAACAAGAAATAATGATTACAGATATTTTAGATCTCGATAAAAATTACCAGACATGAGCCAAAACTACAGCCTCACTACTAGTCAACGCGAATTAAAAATGATTCAGGCATGAGATGGATTTAGGTTATATATAAATTACTGATCAGCAAAACTAATGAATTACTGAGTTTCTCTTGTAGTAACACTTTGATTTAAAATTTCAGGGCTGTATATGTTGATAAGCACATATGAGTTGGAGTAAAAGTATTTCATAATCATAACTGTATCGTTAGTCCAACTAAAATAGAATAATTAGATCACAACTCATCAGTTATGGATCACATTCAAAGATATCAGCTACGATTTACATTGCGGGACGTACTAGAGATTCATTCTTAAAGTACACAATTTGTCGAGTAGAGTTTCCACTTCAGAAGTAATTTTCGGAATAACAATGATCTTCTCGCATCATACAACTTCATCATCTGCCGATTAAAATAATACAAGCATTTCATTAAAATGATACTGATATTCGGGAAGTTGGTTTATTACATCTGTCATTTACTTTCAGGAGATCATGTGATGCATAGAAAATAAAATTTACTAGATATGTAAGTGTGAAGTCATCAGTATGATTACGGAAGCATTATTTTGGAAGATGAGGCACAAGATGTGTTTACAAAAATAAGTGCTCTGTATTTTGTTCCAACACATATAAGATGGATGTAGTTTATTCATTTGAACATTTTCTGTTCTGCTTCGGTATTGGACCTTTGCAATCATCAGTATTTTTATTGCTTTCACTATTGTCAGTATTTATACCAGAACTTCCATCACTAGTACTTATTGAGTCGTCCTGTTCATCATTATCGTCATCATCTTCAATAATGCTCTCTTCGCCTGCAAGTTTGCACTTATAATTTCGTCAAGTTTTTTCTATATGTCAAAGAAGCTGAAGCTCATATTGTTTTTGAATTTTTCGAACATTAATATCCAAAATATCTTTTGAGCCTTTTTACTGGTACTATACTTCTCTCATTGTTTTAAATCATCGCTCTTTCCTGTTGCCTCGACTTAACTTTCGTATACATATACCAAGTATGATGTTGACAACAAAAAACTAATAAAGTTTTCGAAGGTTCTTGTCTCTGTGTTTCGTACATAAATCGCTACTAATCTACCAAGCATTATATGTATTCATTGATATTTCTATACACGATATTCTGTTACCATATTAAGATTTGACCGAAAAATGATTGCGAGTATTTTTGCATACAATTTGATCTCAGACTGAACTTTATTCTCACTCAGCCTTTTAAGGGTTGAAAACATTATAAATTACTAAACTTTCTGTATGCAAATGTGTTTTGCCTCATACCTGATTCTGTTTGACCGAACATATTGTTGGTGTTCTTTGGGTTTTTGCCAACCTGAAACCAGGTTTAAACTCTTCATACAGCTCTTTTTGATGACAATTTAATGAATGAATAACAAATACAACAAATTTCAAGCATCAAAAGTGATGCGCAAAATATTCTGATAATATCAATGAGATAGCATGAAAATTAACACATTGCGTTCAGATCCTAATTTAGTTCCGTTACTTGCCCACAACAATTGCGCTGATGAAGTTGTAGAACATTCAGAAGTCGGAAATTCAAGTGAAATATATTAGTTGAGTAAAAAATTTTAAGCAGATGAGCATAAGATATGGTACATGAATCTTAGATCTTAGATTGTTGCAAATCTTTTCTTACCACATATATGATATTAGCGAAATGAATTTTTGATGACTAATTTTCATGAGATGAAAGTTTGTCTTAAATTATTGCTCAAACTTCAGAAATTTTGTAAGTCTACATTGATATGTAAATATGACTAAACTGTTCAACGCTCATAATTCATTAAAAGCAGTATTTCAGGCTTATTGCAAGTTAAGTAGATCGCTTGAATTGTTGAAAGCCGTATCTGAAAAATTGAATTCGAGAAATTAGTTTAAGGTATAATAGCATCTATGTTATAATGGTCAAGAGAATCTACCAATTCATTTCCTTGAATAGAACATTGGACAGCCATTTCGGAAGGTTCACGAGCAGTACTGATCGCTGTAAATAATTTGATCATCACAATCTTTTACCACGGTTTTGAAAATCTGTGAAAGATTACATGATAATATAAATAAATAAATATATTCTGAATCTGGCAGCACTTGCAAACGCTAAGAATTGTTTTCTGCTTAATCATCGTGGAATTTCTAGCAATCATATATATAAATATAATTCTTGGCCTTGCCGCGGTGCTGAGCATTGGCTCTGAGCGGCTGTGTTCAACGAACATAAAAAGGAAGCTAAAAGGAAATAGCTCGCATCTGAAACCATAAATGAAGAGTGTAAAAGTACATACTGCCAGTGTACCAGAATCCGGTGCCAGCACAATGATCACGCTTGCAATCGTCCGTGGAATTCAAACTCTACGAACCAATTGTCCAGGAAAGGTGCTGTTAGCGGCCTTCGACCGATTTAGAAGAATGTCAAGAGGGGGATGGCCATTGTGTCATTCTCTGTATAGCGAGAAGTTTTTGTGTTCTACTACCCTCGAAGCAAGCGAATGCTATGATCACGAGTATAGCAGGTCTTCGTGCTCACAGAAACGGTTCTTGGAAGAGTCAACGAAACGTGCTGATTCACAAAATACGCACTTCGGTAAAAATACGCTACACGAGTTTAAGGTTTACCTAGATGTGAAGGAAAAATATCTAGTCTGATGGAAGAGGAACAGAGACGTGAGATAAACTAGACAAATTGAACGCGAAAAATAAAATCGGAGAGCGTGGACCCAATCACACTTGTAAACCAAGAATATGCTACACAGAATCCTCCAAGTCAGGGACTGATATTTCAAGGCAGCTCCAGGCAGCACAATGATGTTATGATTGTCAAAAACGTTGAAATCAGAGTCGACACGCGAGTAATAACCGCAGTTAGAATAAGAGTGGAGGGACCGAATATCCTGGTACACGATAAGAAGCAAAATTAAGTAATCCTGATAGAGTTTGGCATTACTAGTCAGGACAAGTTATCAGCAGTTAAGACCGAGAAGAAGCGAAAGACTGATTTGTTGGCTAATAAATTCAAGGCATAGATGAATTGCAGGACGCAAATTTTCGTATGACTTTGGATGGGATAGTGACGAGTTTCTACAATCGTTACGCGAAAGAATTTAGTAAATCTGATCACGCTGAGACATATATCCAGTCGATAATACTCAAGCTCGAAAGCATTTAATTCGTGAGAGCAGTGATTTAATTAAATGCAGATTGAATGGATATTCTGGTGCGCGATGAGAAGTGACATATAGAATAGCATCTGTAGTCAGCAGAGATTGATAGCCACAGAGATTGAGGAGAAAATGACCGATTGGTTAGTCAGCCAGAAACAGGGATGAAATGCGAATAAATATAATTCCGTGGGCGATATAGATAGTAGATAACTATCACAAGCCCACAAGGTACAAATCACCCATTCTGATTCTGTTAAAGCACAAATCTAATCAATGAATGCTTGAAAATGCTTGCAAACAACTGCTTCGAACTTAGTTAAAATAACGCAGAAGGAGACTAGAATATGCATATGACATTCGTTCTTGTTTTAAATCCAATCAAATACCTCTGATTGCTGCATCTTGTGTTATTTTCGTACCAACAGCTAATCCCATTCGTGGGTATTGTTTGCTTCGGTTTGCCATGTCACACGTGATTTTAGCTACGTTTTCAGTCATTTTTGTCCTAACAGCCTTTCCAATTTCGACTAATTGACTACTCTTGTTAGCAACGTCATATGTGAATCGTGCTGCATTTTGTGCCATCTTCGCACCAACTTCCATTCCCAGTTGTGCTAACTTTTTGCCATTACTTGCAGCACCAAATGTTAATTCAGTTGCTCCTGTGGCCATTTTGTTAGCAGCCACCGTCCCCTGCTGCATTAGTTGTTGACCAGAACTTGCAGCGTTGTAAGTGATTTGTGCACCGACGGTGGCACCAATGGCAGCTATTTCTCTGCCCCGTACAGCCGCCTCGAATGTGAATGCAGCACCGCGGCATGCTAGGTCTTTCGAATAACGATAAGTATGTCCTACAGCAGCTTGCATATACTGAAGATTTTCTCGAGCAACTGAAACTGTAAATACAATACTTCTATGCCATTAAATGTAAACAGCAATTTTTTTGTTGTCATCTGGAATTTGTAGTCATTACATTTTTTAATAAATGGCACAATAACATTTATCATCTATTTTTTATGTTCTCAACCTAAAATTCCATCGGTGGCTAATTTATATGCATCAATCAGCCCTTTGCTAACTTTATCGGCGTAATAATTCGCTTCGCTCATCAAATCCATAAGAAAGCTTGACTTTTTAGCAATCATAGCATCAAGAAGCTTGATTTTAGCTGAGTCTCGGTCTTTTAAAAAGGAAGCTAGTTCCTTTTTATCATCGTAAAACTCATGTGCTCGACACAGTATTTTGTCCAGCGCTGTATCCAGTGTAGCGAGCACCTATGTTTTATATCGTAAAGTATAGTATGGCTGCTTACGTTTTTATTAAATTATATTTAAAAAGTCTTGTTCATTGTTGCTATTACAGCTAAGTCTCATTGCAGTGCAGTTTTGCAGTGTTCATGATCAATGACAAACTTTCGTAGTTAAAGTTGTATGTTTAGTAAGAAGTCAAAAACTGTTGTCTTACAGTTTTTCGAAGTTGACATAAATTTGTAGAATTTAACAAACACTATCAGTGAGTTCAGAAAAACCTTCTCGTTTAATTGTAGTTTGCGACTGAAGTAATCATTTAAAATGGATGCCTCGTCGGTTGTAAGGACTTTGCCAAGAACTTGAGCAGATGTGAGAGCTTCAACGATTTTGTTTGCAACTAGAGATACATGCAGAGACTGAAATGGTTAGAAGCTTTCAGTTATAGTTCTCGAAGAAACCTTTCGGTTTAATTGTAATTACCAAAACTAAAAAAGGAATGATTTCTTAGACCAGTGTTAAGTGGAGAGAACTCATGAATCGTCAATGAACTCGAAAGTGCTGTAGCACTTGTTTAAAACACTAAACGCACCTTTTCTTCATCATCGAAATTTTTATCATTTGAATTCAAATGATCATTCTGTTCAATCTCAATCAACTTTTTGGTCAAATCTTCTCCTAAAATGCAAAACATTTCATGGTCAAAAAACTATCTGTTTGGGCTTTCTATACTCTTCTTAAAATCTAACCTTTGTAGAACATTCTTCATTCATTATCTGAAACTACATAAGAAATACTGCACCAAAGCTTTTTGCAGAGCAAAAGAATAGAAAAAAACTTTTTTTTAAAATTGTATGTATCTAATTGGTGATTTATACCTAAGATATATTTGTTTGCTTTGGTACCTAAGATATATTTGTTTACAGACTGTGATCCCTTAATCAAGTCGGTTGCTAAAGATTGCAAGAGATTGGTATCCAGTACAATCTCGTTATCCATTTTTTCATAAAGTGATTTATCTTTTTTTGTTATTTCAAACGATTTCACCAGTGAATCGATACTCGCTAATTGATTTGATAATTGATCTAAAAATGTTACTTGAAGAGCTTCATTACCACTTCCTCTTTATAATATCTAAGTTCAGGCAAAACGTTAAGCCTTCTAAAAGACTTTGAAATTAGAAGCAATAGTTTATGAAAATGCAGCTGAAGGGAATATATTTTTCAGGAATTTTTCCAGGAGTACTTAATTAAAAATAATATAGAGTTGAATACTCCGTTTAACGATGTTTGAAACTAGTAAAAAGAAATAAAATGTTCTTCTTATTCGTAGAGTATCACAATTTAGTATAATGAATTGTTATGACAAGTTAAATTTATGGCCGTAGAACAGTTATTTGCTCATTCTCTTACTGTTAATTTTTTTCCTTTTTTCTCTTATGCTAAGTTAATGCGATCTTCAAGAAATGTGTACATTCAGAGTACGCCTCAATCATGTATTAAAAAGGTAGTCTTCTTCCTATCGTTTCAAAGTTATTAAAAAATAATTGTCGTCTGATTTGTTCGCTTGGTTTGCCTTGTATAGACAAGTATCAAACAGTACTTCAAAGTCAAGATATAATTTCAAAAAAGAATGTTCAAAGTAACCGAGTAGTATAACACAAACATGATGTCATAACTCATATCAGAACTAATATTTGTGTTAACTAAGAAAGTCATCCGCATGCTAGATTTTGATTTAAATTTTACCCCTCAATTTTATTCTTCACGACGAGGGTATAGTTCAAATTACTTAAATATGATCATGAACAGTGCTACGGGAAATATGCACTTCAAAATGGTTTGATAAAAACAGATCTAAAATTGAAAAAGTGTCTTCTTTTCGGATTTGATCTCATGAGCTCAGTAACACATGTCAGACAGCAGAATTCATCAAATCTGATAAGATGAAGGGGAAAAATTCGCTTTTTTTCATACACATTGCAACTTTTTGCGTATGAAAATAATAATCTAGAAAGAGCAACAGAAGTTGTGCAGTAACCTTGCTTTTTTTTCATAATTTTTCTCTGTAGTTTTACCCATTCTGGTCTTTAATCACTTTGCTCTATTCTTGTTCACTGACAACTTAGCCATGTCATGCTAACTTCAAAGTTTCAATCATGGTTATTTTTTAGCATGCGATATCATTTACAAAACTGGCTGCTAGATGGAAAGTAAAAATACACAGCAAACAATTATTTTAGACGTTTATAATGAAAAATATCGAAACCATGTTGAAAAAAGCATTTTTTTAGACGCTTTAAATTCATTAAAATAAAACCTGAGCATCTAAGAGTTTGAGACAATGCCTTTTCAGTTGATAGCTGAAAAACTTGATTCCTTCAATGTCCAAAAACTAAAACATCAAAAAACGTTTTAGCAAATAATGGCTTCGAGTCTGCTCCATGTATTTTCCATCAAAATAGAATCATGAACAAGTAACTTATATTTGCTCGCATTTTCTCAGTAACAAAACTCTGACACTTGCATCAAAGATGCATTATACGGAAGTGAATTTCATTTGTCGATTACAAAAAGCATTAACTATGATTCTTTTTTGCTTCAATATTCATGCATAAGAAGCTAAAAACTACCATTCGTACTCCTTGTTCTACTGTTTCAGGACCTTTGGTAAAGCAGCAATCTGATTTTCTATTCGA
Organism: Thelazia callipaeda; assembly: GCA_900618365.1. NCBI lineage: Eukaryota > Metazoa > Nematoda > Chromadorea > Rhabditida > Thelaziidae > Thelazia > Thelazia callipaeda. The sequence goes on from UYYF01000501.1 coordinate 9,691, forward strand.
AGAATCTAAAGCTGTTGTACACTGTGATTTTTCATCTTGTGCGAAAGTTTTTTCTATCACTGTACTCGAGGACTCATTTGCCCTCAGTTTGGGCAATGTTTTATGCAGTGCAGATTTCTGTCCACACACAGTTGCTTTCGATGGCGTGAAAAATTCAGTTTTACTTTGCGAATGTTTCATCATATTCACTTTAGTTTCAACAACATCTTTCTGCGTCACAGATTCAATTTTACTTACAGATATTTCAGATTTTGAAGAAAAAAAGTTAATCTTTGCATTGGATGCCGTAGTAGAACTCATTTTCTTTTCAACTTTATCTAGTTTCTTCAAACCTTTGTTTCCTTTTATTTTTGCTGTAGATTTCCTGGGCTTAGAAATCATTTTCTTTTTAATTTTATCTATTTTCTTCAAACCTTTTTTTTCTTTTATTTTTGCTGTAGATTTCCTCGGCTTATTAGCACATTTGTTTTGCTGATACTTCTTGTTTTTGACACCGCTTTTCCATTCTTGGTGATTCTTGATTATTTGATTACAGCTTACATCTTTTTCGATTACAGCTTGATTTGATAGTTCTTTCATTTGCTTCGCTGTTTGTTTATTGTTTCTAATCGTTTCTGGAATAGATTTAATATCTTTTTCTATTCGTTTCATGATGTGGGAGCCGTCTTTTGCTGATGCATCTGCTTCAGTTCGACTTTTTTGGCACTTTTTAATACTCATTCTAAGTTTCTCGACTGCTTGAGAAGACTTCTTTCCTTTTTTTTTTCTTGCCACTGTTTTTTCACTATTTTTGTTGCTAAAGTTAATGCTGCATATTGAATTTTCTGAAAATGTCAGTCCTGACATCATTTTTCCCTCATTCTCGTACTTGACGTTTTCATTATTTTTCATTGACTTCTCTGCAGTCGATGAAATCTTCAAATTCTGTTCATGATTGAAGTTATCTGTGAGAATGACTGATTCTGCTGCTTTATTAACACTACCGTCTTCAGAGACTATTGTCGAATTCGATCTGTATGAAAAACTCGGTAATAACTTATTTTTCACAAAAAACTAACTTTTTTTGTATTGGAATAGTTATTGCAACAATCTTGAAATTAAAATCGAGACAAATCAACAAGTCCTCTAAGAGTTACTCGCGCTCTTGATTATTATCTAGTGCTAATTTTACATAAAATATAGCTACGTTTCTTCAAACTTTGCTAAAATTGAAATGGAATAATTCATACAATGTTTACATAATAAAGATGCTGATTCGATAATTATGAAAATTTATTAACAGACAGAATAGTTCTCAGGCAGTAAGTTGGAATGGTTTTCATTGTCTTAATTAGTTCCATGCAAAAAGATTTGTTAAAAAAAAGATAACGGTAATACGAGACTGATGGAAAGCGTGAAAATTTGTTATATAAAACGTACGGTGGTTCAATATAGATGATTCTTCTTTCTAAAAACTAGTAAAGGGAATGATTGAAATGGTAATAATGCTTTCTAATAGAATAAGGTTTTTATCTTCTCATCAACAAAGCAAACTATTTAAAATGATTTTAGAGCTCAGAAATCGATATGAATGACAAATATATTTAAAACTGACAACAGGTGAAGTTAAATGCTGGTTCGTTGAAAATAAGCTGAAACTGAGTAACATATAAGATATGTCAACAATCATGGTTTGTTTGCGAGGATAATTTGAGTAGTAGACTTTTGTTTCTTTTTGATTTAATTTCAATTAAACGAACAATTTATTATTAAAGCATATCATAAGATAATGTTAAATTTATATTAATAGTTCAATAGCATGAAAAGTTTGAATCATATCTACTATTTGCATTTTGATATGACTCATATTGAAGGTGTAATCTTAGGTAACTTTATAAAACTGTTCAATAAAGTTTCACTTATCTGCTTGATACTATAACTAAAATAAAACTGGTAGGACTACAAATCATCACCAAGAGAACTAGTGGTCTTAAGATGGTTTGGAATATTATAGAATATTTTAAAAAAATGTACTTCTTTCTGAGTTCAGTAAGGTAGGGATGTATTTCTGCATCTACTTCTTCAAATTTTTCTTCATCAGCAGGAGAGCTTATAGAACTGAAAGATATGAAGCCATAATTTATTGTATTGCCCCAGGAAAAAATTCGTTTGCACAGTAATTATATTATAATGCACCAAGGTCATTCAAAATGTTGCAAATCCTTACACGTGAGAAATGAAATCAGCAGAAGTTTTCATATCAATTTTAACACGCGCTTTACCTCTGAAGTGAAAATACAATATATAAGTTTGGGTGAAAACATTCTATGATTAACACTGATATTTTTGAGAATATCATTATATTTAAAAGAACATCTTTTGATATCGGCAGTTTCTGAATTGCAATAAATTTCAATTTTTCCATCAAATATATGAAACATTGAAAAAATTGTCGAAAAAAATTCAAGCAAGACTTACGTAATGCTTGTGAACTTGTTTTGTCTTTTTCTGAAGCAAACTCGTAACTGCTTCAATTCTTGTTCAGTGAGACCTTTATTTTTGTTGAGATCAGAAAAGAGATATTTCCAAGAGCAGGAAGTTTGTAAAAGCATTGGAAAACATTACATTATTATTTGAAGATGCTCAGTTAAAATTTACTGCCACGGAAGTAATGATCATGAGACCAAAGTTATCAAAATACAATGTATATTAATGAAAAAAGAATGGAAATATAAGTTGATTATTCTCAACAATCCTCATGCAGCGGTTGTGCAAACATATTTTATTTGAAAATCAGGAAACGAACAACGAGAAATAATGATTATCAGATATTTAAGATCTCGATAAAAATTACCAGACATGAGCCAAAACCACAGCCTCACTACTAGTCAACGCAGATTAAAAATGATTCGGACATGAGATGTTTTTAGGTTATATATGAATTACTAATCAGCAAAACTGATGAAACACTGAGTTTCTATTGTAGTAACACTCTGATATCAAAGGCTATACATGTTGATAAGCACATATGAGTTTGAGCAAAACTATTCCATAAACATAACTGGTGTCATTGAGTCCAGCTAAAATTCAAGAATAATTGAATTAAAGCTCATCAGTTATCGCTCACATTCAAAGATATCAGCTACAATTTACAATGCGTGAGAAATAGGAGATCCATTCTTAAAGTACACAATTTGTTGAGTCCAGTTTTCACTTCAGAAGTAATTATCACAATATCAATTATCTTGAATAGAACACTGAACATCCATTTCGGAAAGATTATTAGCAGTACTGGTCCCTGTAAATTATCCCATCATCACTATTTCTTTTTCTCAATGAATTTGAAAATCTGTGAAGGATCATATGATAACATGTGAATGAATAAACATGTTCTGAATCTGGCAGCATTGCAAATCCGAGGATCTGTCTTCTGCTTAATCATCACGGACATCGTGGCCATCAAAGAAAACGATTTTATACGTATCAGCGCATCTGTCAAACTTCATATTAAGTTAAAATTTATGACTTTTCCTATTGAGATTTTGTTTACTCCTTTTTCTTCGATTTTTAGGTTTGTTGTGCCAAGAAGTATGTATATATATATATATATACACTTTATAGTATACATATATATATATATATAATTGAATATTAAAATTATCCGTATAATATTTACAGATTTTATATTCTACTTGAATATAATATGTATTATATTAATTAAATATTTAATATTTAATTATATATACTACATTTTTAATCTTTATCGAAATGTACATTTATACATTTTATTAAATAGCCTTAAAATATATTATTGCAATATTATTAATGTTCAAATTTGAATTTTTGAACGTGTTTCAAAATTTTAGTCTTGCAGGTCTTGGGTAATAATTCATTTCACAGTAAGTGAAATATTTAAGGGCATGTGATTATTGGC
>UYYF01000502.1:0-13584 GCA_900618365.1 Thelazia callipaeda
AAATAATAAAAGTAAATTCAAGAATACAATTCGAGATGAAACGTAAAAGCTTTATATGTAAAATAATGTCATTACATCAGGAAACAGGTCTTATCCGTAATTTTCCAATGATTATAACTTTCTATTTTCCTTCATTCGTTATCATTTATCAACGGAGATTTGATCCAAATTATTAAGTTTGCCTTTTGTCTGCAATGTCATTTAATTATTATCATTACGAACTTTTTATGAGCAATCCATTCTTTAGTTCCTTCGCAAATATTACAAATAGTTTAACTGAAACAACAAAATTCCAAATACAGGTAGATAGTAGTGTAAATTTGCATTACAGGTGATTATTATTTCAATATTGCAAAATACTTTTGTGAAATTCAATAATAGGCGATGATAGCTTAGCAGTTTATTTTTATCAATTGCTTGATTCTCATTTTTCAATGGTACTATTTTGTTGTGTTTCAAAAATGGAGCAAATTTGAATTTTTGTAGCATAATTTTGAAGTATGCATTTTATTAAAAATATATATAGTGTATATCGGTACGCGTAAATGAAAAATATTTCACTGGCTAAGATGTTAAGTTTTGATTAGCTGAAAATAAAAGTTGACTTGCTAATGACAGTATTATGGAAATTACGTGAAAAGTTATTTTTGAGAATGATTTCTATCTATTCCATTTCAAAAATAAATTTTATACGCATAACTGACTCTTCTAATAATTTTGGTCACTTTAAGAGTATTGAAATATTGATGCAGCATTGTTGTATAATGTTTTTTCATTATAGGTTAGTCACTTCGCACGTTTTGTTGCTTTTTCCTGCTGTTTGCTTGTCAGAAATATTTAGCTTGGAATACTTTTGATGAAAAGCATGAATTTTATTTGAAATGATATTTCCATTTTTCTCAAATGAATGAGAAGTCTATGAAGAATGGTTAGAGGAAAACTTTAAAATGCAAAAAAAGGCCATTACTTTAATTGAAAGCATTTGAATACTCTATAAATGTTACATCAAATACAATACTTTCTATGAATAAAAATGAAACGGAATGCTTCTTATTATAAAAACTAATGAATCAACAAAATATATTATTAATTCATCAAATTCTGCATATAAATAATAGTTTTATATATTATTATCTTTGCGAAAAAAAGGAATGTAATAACTTTCATTAAGCTACTCATTGTGGTGTCTTGCAATTCCTGTATAATAAATACCAAGTAGACTAATTTGTATCCATTCTTCAGCGGAAAAAAACTATTATTTGACGTTGATATTTTATGCGCAAAAATAATGATAATTCTGTAAACGATTGATTTTCACTAATCTTTTTTTCAAAGGATTTTCATAGAAATTGGTAAAAATAAATAATTACACACCACACATTCATATTCATTTAAAAAAATAAAACTAAAAGTTATTCTAAAAACATTATAACTTAGTGAAAATCATCAACGAAATTATCATTTCATCTTGAATGAGAATGCGTGAAATCTTTTGAATGATTTTACCAAAAATATTTTCAACTATTGAATAAATTTGCATTACATTGTTTGTTTTATGAAAAATGTCAGTTGTAGTTATGTGTGAAGCTAAATAGAAACATGACCATACACCTTTATTTTAAAAAAATGGATAAATTACAAAAAAACAGAGCTTTTGAAAGAGACGAAAAAAGTAATATTTAATAGAAACCAGTTGATTCCTTCTGATATCAACAGAAGGTTGATAAAGTGTATAGAAATGTCGATATAAAATTTGATAAGGAATACATAAATCAACTATGTAAGAATTATAAAAGTCAAAATTACAGAAAAACTTCGAAATAATTTCTAAGCAACCAACCCAAATATATCATTCATAACAACGGATAGCATAATAAAGAGAAGAACAAAAGCCTCAAAGAATTCATAACTGTTAAAAATCAGAATGATAATTCAAAGTAACACAAAAAAATCTTCTGAAAATTCACTTACAAACTTTCAGCATACTTCAAGTTTTATTTTTCAAATATCAAACGTTTAAAAGTGTTCAGTTTCAAAGTGCTAGAAAAACCGCTTCCTCTTCAATATGAATTATATCAAATTATAAAAAAAATTTCTCACGTTTTCAATTACTTCTGACCTATTAATACTTCAAAAACACAACAGGCTATATTGTTACGAAAACGAACTAACTATCTTCAGCAACAGAAATTGTGTCACTTTACTGAAAAATTTTTTGCTCACATTACATTATTACTTTGTCAACATTGCTGAAATATATTCACGAATTTTTCTAATAATAATGATAAAATTAAAGAAATGTAAATACTTTCACCATATATATTTGAGAACTATTTACTTCATTAATTCAAAAACTATCTAAAATAAGCCTAAAAATAACATATCTAATACATATTATATATATGAGGTATAAGCAATGTGAGGAGTTGATAATGAATGAGACTGCATGTGTTGGAAAAAGTATGAAAAATATAATTTAATCGTAAAAATAACAATGACTTTCAAAAAAAAACATTCAGGAAAACTTGATGACCTAAAAGTTAAAAAAGAAAAAATTGGATGTCAAATGCTATGTAAATTTAAAAAGAAATAAACCCAAAAATCATGTTTTTACGTACGAAAACACACGGTAGTAAATTTCAAAAAATGCTAATTTTTACCAGTGATAATTTAATTAAATTTTTTTCCACCGTTTAAAACCAAATTTGATAGCCTAACATTTTTAGAATGCTTGCAAAGAGTTTAAAATGATCCTAATCTATTAGAAAATTGCAAACTTACGTTATTTTTCTTCAACAAAAGTAATGAAATAAAAAAATTAAACGAAAATTAAGAAAAAACAGAACAGACATCTCACTTGAAAGACAGGCCTTACTTACAAAGCATGAAATGACAACACAATGCAAATGCAAATGCAAACTACCACTTTCTGCAATTTATAACTTGCAAATGCTCATAAGCTGCTAGCTAACTAATATCAAAGATTGTACAAAATAAAATTCTACAGAAATTTAGAAAATAATTATCGAATAGTTTTATGATGAATGAATGAATATAAAATTAAACAATGGGACAGAAAGTTTCATTGAATGAAAAAGAGATGATGATGACAATATACTGATTAGTTTGCTAAAATCACCGGTTTCAATCAGTAAATATTGACTTACTGATAACTGATTGATTGAACGAATTAACTGACCCTGTAGAATGTGGATTGTTGATGATATAATGCGAATCGCAAGCACAAAGCGATACCACAAAAAATTTTGAAACGCAAAGTTATTGATAACAAAGATACGAAATAGACAGACAAAGAGATAAACAAAGTCATTTAATTTTCGCAAACTGCAATTAATCGAGTTCATATGTGCTAAACTTGAAAAGTTAGCCCAGCCAAACGTGTGCGTGATGCGTGCATATGCATGCGAGGTCTCCTTCCCGTTTACACGCTGCAAACATCAACGAATATGCCTGGCAAGTGATTAGTCGTCTCAGGTCTGCTGCTACTGCCACTACCACTGCTGCTATCAGGTATGGCAGCAGTCGCAGCTGCCACTTTGGCTGCTTCAACAGAAATTTTTCGCTCTAGTTGTCGCATATTATTAAGCAGTGTTTGAAACAACTGTTCGTTTTCCAAAAATGCCGAGATTTGCCCATTGGCCAAACTCTGATTGACATTTAATGTGCTTAACTCTCTTTGCTGATGATGATGCTGCTGGTGTTCTTGCTGATGTTGTTGTTGTTGTTGTTGATGGTGGTGGTGGTGTTGATGCTGCTGGTGCTGTAGTGTTCTCGAGAGCACATCTTGAGCTGAAAGATTTGGTGCCAAGGCACTCACTGCGATGGGATTAATTGGCACTGGTACAGCTATTGGAGGATTATTACCGATGAGAACGTTATCTTCAGACTGGTTACAAGGTGGTGTGAGTGAGTGCAGTGGCATATCGCCATCAGCAAGAGTACTTGTAGTTGTGGTTGTCGGAGTTGTGGCTTGTGGTTGTAGAAGAAACTGCAAATGAGGTAGACTAGATGGAGAAGCTTGTTGTTGCTGATGTTGCGGTTGCTGTTGGTGATGTTGTGGAGTTTGCTGGCCAAGTTTTGATGTAGGCGCTGAATTTGTTAAGTAGTTACTCAGATTGGCCGAAGTACTGTTGAATGCAGCAGCTTCCATCATTCTATCGCTAGGAGGTGAATTACTTGGTAGAAATGCTGCCACTGCCGGCTGACGCATATTTTGTTGAAGTTGCTTGTCTAAAATTTAGCTTATTACCTTTGAAATATACCGTCAACTTAATAAGATACTACTTTTTATGTTTTACAAATTTTATTTCGCAGGTATTACTGTGCACAATACTTGTGTACCAACTGTATTTTTTGTAGTAATACTGATACGCTTCATCGTTTATTACACAAATTAGATTGTGAATAACAAAAGTGAGTTTTGACGAATTTTGAAAAGTTTTTAAGCTTACAAAATAAAGCATTAAAGTTGTGAAAATAAGGCAGTGGTCCAGAAGCAGCAACAGCTGCAGCTGCATTCAAAGTTGCCGTAATATTTTCACGCGTGATATTTAACAATGTATCTTTTCGTTGACGACGTCGTATTTTTATTTGATCTGCCATCAACTTCTGTCTTTCGCTAACTACTTGACACTGAAAGCAGTTATTATCAAAACTGCATTCGTTCCCAAATGAAAAACATATGAGCGTAGAATGCAAGCATTGACTAATGAATTGACTTTGTATAATTTATGAATGACTAAAAGAATATTAATAGCAGTACCTTTGCACACTCACAGTCTCGGTAAGGGCATACACGTTTGTGACCTTTAAGCCGTGATTTACGTCCGTGTTGGCCACACTTCTGGCAGTTTGGAACACGTTCTGAAAAATAAATCTATTTATTTTTTAACACAAAATAAGCAATTCAGTTATGGATTTTAGAATAAACTTGTTTGTTTCTTATGCAAATAAATTCTGTGAAAGTATTATGGGGAAATTTCTTTGCTTATTCCTCAGCTGCAGAAAACAGAAATGCAAAATGAATTCTGCAGAGTTTGAAAAGTAATTTTTTTATTTATAACAACAAACTTCTGTCACAAATTCTAAGAAAATGTTGCAAGCAGACAAACATGGATAAGTTTTAGTTTTTCACGCATCACTGAAAATTTATATTTAATTGAAATTAGAGCAAGAAGAATTGTGCTGACATTATAATTCTTGAAGAGAAACACTTTAAGTGGATGAGATTCCTTAAATACTACTAAAAGTAGAGTAGTGATGTTGAAAACGAACTGGAAACTGGTGTGTTATCAGCTTGATGCATAATTTCCTCACATCTGATAGGTGATAAAGAAGCGAAAGCTGTTTGTTGAATTTGATTTCCCGAATAATAACTCAACTGAGTTAGATCAAATCCCATTGAAAAATTAATATAGCAGATGAATTTTTAGCTCATTAAATAGGACATCAAAAGTTAATAAATAACAGATGAAAGTATTAGTAATGTCAGTAACAAGTGTAATTGCTATCCCGACCCTATCAGATAACGAAATAGCTTAATATAAGCATGAAATTATTAAACTAAGCAAAATATTCTACATAGTACAAAAAAGTATTGCTTGAAGATACACTGCATAAATATTACTTGACGCAGTAATATCCAAATTATTTTATCTCTGGTCGAAAACAGAATTGATGGCTAGGAGGAGCATTAATAATATATTTGTGAATAAATCTCCTAGAATTATCACATGTGAACATATAGCTAGCTTACTTATCAACGCGTATTTGATTCACGTTAGGCACTGAATTTGCAAGGCATACTTAGACTCATTTCTTTAAAAGGAAAGAAAATAAATGAACGTAATCATTTTTTGTTGATTCTCCAACTTGCTTAGTTAACAGAAGTATTAATTTTATTTAAAAAATTTTCAAAAAATAAAAAAAACTAAAAACTGCAATTTTTAGGAGAGTAAAATAATATTGCAAATTAAGTTGATAACATCATATTCGCTAAAATGATAAGAATAAAGTTATAATTGTAAAACATTATTCTTAAAGAGGACTGCAGCTTATTCACTTTTTTAACTTCATTTTTATTTTGAATGCAATAATCAAATGCTTTTCTGGATTGTCTTCTACAAGATTTAGAAAAATGGAATTTCATAAAAAATAAATTTATACATTTTTGAAAAATTCAAAAATAAATTATGCAATAAAATTACTTCTAGTTAATATTATAAGGAGAATAAGGTTCTGTCTTTCTAAGTATTGAAAGATATAAATAGAAGAAATGAAAATGAGTTGAAATAGTCTAACACTGCACAAACCTTTGAGATCTTTATTTTACGAGTGTGAATTATGACCACAATACGAGCGGACAAAAACATAACAATAGACAAAAAAAACGTTGTTTCAAGAATGTGAGAGCAATAGAAATGAAAAAGGTATATTTTTGAAAATAATACGATTTATAATACAAAAATAAAGCTAAACGTGGTATAGTATAATAATTTAAAATGAACTTTCTTTATCATAAAAGCAAACGTGAGGTTAGTAAAATGAATATGTGAGACGAAAATTAGCTTGCCTAGACGAAAAGCCTAGCACAAACAATTATCATCTCCTAGCCAGCAGCCAGTTGCTAGCTAGCCACTACTGCCCTTCTAGCTACACCTTCCTTATGCTTTCAAAAAGTAGCGGAAGAAAAACAAGCAGTAAACTTTCCGATGTAAATTCTAACATTTTTTAGCTTTAAATTTTTTGCTTATTTTTTTCTTACTTGCATAACAAACTATTTACTACTTCAATGAATATTACTATTACTGCTTTAGTAAGCTTATTTCTTGCTAACAATAATTTGGTCTTAACTTCTATTTTGAATCATTTTTTCATTCAAAATTATTAGAATGAATTCTAAGTAATTGACGTAATTTTGTTAAATACTAAATTAGCTATTCATTATATGCAAATTGTAAAATATAACACAAAAGGCCAAGTATAAGGCTATTCTTCGGTCCTTTTAATGGTTTGATCAAGACGTGTAATAATACTTATAAAATGCAAAGTGAATAGTAAAAAATATTCTAAAAATAAGTTATAAATAGTAAAGAGAATAATTTATTGTTTAAATACCTCAATTTATCATAATTAGTGCTTGAGGAGATAAATGATCATTTGCATATTCACTCTCAAAATGTATTAAAAAAATAAAAACTTACCTAAGTTTCTTTCAACAATTCGCACTAACAATTTAAGTAGCAAATGTAAGGATCATTTTTTTAAATGACAAAATGTCATTACTTTGAATGCCTTCACGCACACTTTAGTTCACAAAATGTAATAAGAATTAATGTTTTTTCGTATTCTAAACCATAAAATTCATCACATTAACAATATAAAAAGTGTCTTTCTCAAACATTTTATTGATGTAAACAATTTTGTCTTTAACTTTATGTCACATACAAATCAGCACTAAGTGAATTTCATTGCTACACTAAAGAGTTCAATTTGAAAGCTAAAAATTAGGTTTATGCAAACATAACATTTATTTATCCAAAAATTAAAAACTAAGTAGTATAAATAAATAAATTAACAAAATATTAAAAGACTATTCTAATCATTAGCAAAATATGTAGGTAAATATTTTATTAAAAACACTGCGACTTTTAATCGTTTTTCTAGTCCTTAATTACTTCAGTATTCAAAATATTCAGTTAATGATAATTGTAAGACGTCGAATTATGCATGCACACTTGACTACAATTAAAAAATTTGATGACAACTACAAACAAGTTTTTAATCATTGTGCATATTCATGCTAATTAAATATAATTTGAAATTTGTACTCTGCAAAACCTTAGCACTCATCAAAGATAAAATAATAATCTTTTGTCACATACAGCATACCAAAATTCATTTCAGTGCAAAAAAAGACACTTTAAATCAATTTCAGTTGCTTAAGTGAAGAATTTAACTCTAATTATAGTACTGAAATGAGATGATATGAGTGAGCGAAGAAATATGTATTGTGCATTTGTTGCAATAAAAGCTTTCTTCTTTTGAATAATTTAAAAAAATGAGAGTTTTGCAGTTATTTTGAAGAATTTAGTAGACACTTTGAATGGTTAATAAATTCAACGTTTTTCTTTTCAAAACTGTTGCAAAACAACTGGCCTTAACTAACTAACTACTTTACTACTAATCTTTACTATTACTACTATTGCTAAGCTATTTGAAAATGTTATTTTCTGATTTTGCAAGTACTTTCAGAAAACAAACGGCACCTAAAATTCGTCTAAGAGTAATAGAAATGATGGTCGTAATAGCATTAGATATATACTAATAATAGTAATAATTAGTAATAATAATAATAGTAGCAGTAGTAGTAGCATAGATGTTTTCATGCTAATCTCTAGAAATTCGAAAAGAATCAAAACATCAAGTGTTATAAACTTTTAAACATAACTGCTTAATTGCTAATGCATTTGATCACAAAACTAGACTAGCATTGTGAAGTCTATTTTTGTAACCAAATTTCAAATCCATCGCTTAATTAGAATCATACTATTCATCACTTAATATTTACATTAAATAAATGCTCATACTGATAAATTCTACTTTGCTATAATTTAGTTAATTAATAAACTGGAGAACTGTTTAAGATGAATACTAAACATTTTTTTTTCCACCTCAAAGAATGTTTTTCATTGTTTCCAGAATAGAAAAAGTTGAGAAAAATAAATAATCAAATTCGTTTAAAAAAAATTGGAAAAAAATAGTAAATAAATATTATGAATAACAAATATTCAGTTATGAGAAAATTATCTGAGACTAAAGCAATAGAAGAAAATCAGCAACAAATTATGTCTCTACAAATCACAAATAGATACTTCAATGCTTTAGATGAAAAAATAGTTTAACAAATTTTATATGAAATTGCTGCTGTGCTAAGTAATACAATTTGAGAAAGTGGAGGCATTTTAATAAATTCAGAATTAAATATAATTACATTGCGCATTAATTTTACTTCTCCATTTTGATTGAAATCATTGCAAGTAAAAATTGTTGGCCACACATACAAACAGAAAGAAATTTAATGTATGAAAAAAATTGAATTTATTATTAAAAGTACTGTAGCAGAGGAATATCATTCAGTTATGCAAAAAATTTGATTTCAATCATAATAAAAATAATAGCACTGATGCTTAATTATTTATGAAAGGCTATTATTACAAGCAATATATCCAACGAGCATTTACACTATTTATCTTTCTATGGCAATTTATAATTTTCAAATTTATCAATCACGTGTGAAACTTTCACAATTACTAAATGAAACCAAACTTTTTTTGTAGGAATAATCATAAAAATGAGCTCTCACGGAGTAAAATGAAAATTTTGTTTGCGAATGTACAGAGTACACGAAGTAGTAATGTTTTAAAGCAAACAAAACTAGAATTTACAATTTTGTAGTTAAAAACAATGAAAAATAAAAACAAGCTTTGCTGTCATCAAGAGTTGAGTGACTTCAAATCTAGAATCCGTTAATTCTAAACCCAGAATTAATATTTATAAAATACTTATAAATCTTATCTTATTAAAGCGAACAAATAATTTTGTATATTTTGAATAATTATTCTTAAACAGTTTTAAATGTCATTAGTAACACTACAATTATTAAGATTGTTGCTGATGTAAAAACATACATAGTTTCTTGTTTCTGGAAGTTTGTTCATAATTATTCATTCAAAATAGCAAGTAAAGCAAGCTCGAGAAATTTTCAAACACAAATTTCAAAGTAAATTTGCAGTTTTTGGATACATAGCAACAGATAAGCCTATGCAAACCACAGAAACCTACAAGATGTAATAAAGTAGGCAAATGTTTTTAGATTGGACCGAGCAGAAGAAAAATAAAGTGAAAGTTGTTTAACTTTCTTTAAGAATAAATGAATATAGTGAACAAATATTAATTTTTACGAGCGCTATTGTTGAATTTTGTTTACTGTTCATTATGTATTATCAGTTAGTTATCTTCGGTCATGCCTAAATTTTTATTGCTCATTCAGCTTTTGACTTAGCTTACACTCTGACCTTATGACGAAAGAAAAATTATTGCATCATTTTAAAGTGAAATCAATAACAAACTTTTTTTTATTTTTATACTTATTATTTGAACCAAAAATAACTATAATAACTTTGATGAGTTAACAAATCAAAACAGAAATAGTCAAGTTCTTTCAATCGTAAATTTTCAACAACTCAACGTTGGCAACTAATTAAATTATTCCATTTTTGGTCGAAATTCAAAACTTTTTACTTTTTGGTCCAAAAATATATTATTAGTATTAGTGCTAAAATATTCAATTAAATTCGAGACAATTTATACTCAATACTTGTTCTAAAAAGTGTAAATGATGAAGTGAATAATTCGATAGAAGTAAGCCTAACTAATGATGCCAACAGAAGAATAAAAAATTGCTTAAACTGAATAAATATAGCATATTCAGATTATATCTGAAGTTTGCAATGTAAGCAGACAAATATTAAGCGTAAATTATATGAGCTATATATCAGCCATCTACATCATTGATAAGTATACTGGAGATGAAAACCTGCTTGAGAAGGTACCATTTCTCAAAAAGGGTACTAATACTATCATGCACCGATCTTATTGAAATCCAGTTTGATACAGATTGCTATAATAGCTTTCACCGACTAGTTTGATGACAAACTGAATTTGCGATTAAATCGCATATCAAGTAGCCAGTGGTTATTCTCATTATCAAATATAAAATACTTTTAATAATTGTCGCAAAAGTAATAACTGATAACAAAAAGAAAAATGATAATAATATTAGTAATAATTTATTTATTTAATTGAAGTATATTTTGAGAAATTTAAGTATGCGCTAGCAATGCTCATTGAAAGAGTAATATTAATTAATTTATTGCAAATTATTATTATTGTTATTATTAAATGAAACAAAAAGTTTCATATTACTTAAATCTATTGTTCTTTTAACAAAGGAAAAAGATAGCATCTTTATTATGCTCAAGAACAAAAATTTTCAGTTAATTTGCTAAATTATTTTAAGTTAAATTACTGAAACATAAAAACTAAGGATATAATGCTTCTAAATTCAGTCTTTGCTTTGCTATTTAAAAAAAAATTTTTTAAAAAAAAGTGGAAGTCCAAATATTTATGCTTAATAAAGACTCGGAAATTCAAACCTCCTTTTGATCTAGCAGTCAAGCCGAGGTCATCAACACCAACTTCATTCTCTACATCAGCAACTTCTTCAAGTTCATGTAATTGTGTGTTCAGCACACGCCGTTTTTCGACAAGTATGCATTTGTTACACGCGCAATTTGCATATACACATTCACACTTGTGATTCTTGCGTGGTTCTAAACGGTTGTGGTTTAAGCAACGTTGGCAATAATATACTCGTTTCGAGCCTGAAAAATAACTAACAAATAAGTAATGAAAAACGTCAAATTTCCTTACTAAAAAATATATATCATTATACTAAAAGTGATTACTCATGCCTTATTTATTTTACAATAAGCAATTTTCACAAAATAGTGAATGATAAGCCAAAAATCATATCAATTCTCAATATTTTATTTTTTATTATACAACTAGCAACTTTGTGAAAGCAGCGAATTTAATTTAAAAATGAATTCTGTCTACGTGTAGAACGCAAGACTAATTAACGCAAACTTTCAAATGATACTTTTAAGAAAAAAAGGATGAAACAGGTCATTAGTTACGAAGCGAAGTGTAAAAGTAATATTTCATATGATAAAAGATTTCAGTTTATACCAATTTTATCTGCAGCAACCGCAGCGGCGCTTAATGCTGCAATTGCATTGATTGTTTCAAATCTAAAATATAATATATTCGAAAAGTTGTAAATTGATACATATATATATAACTGATATAATCCATACATATGTAGGTAGCGAAAAGCAGTACTTATTTTGATTGCAGTTAACTTTCTAAAATATAATAATAAAATAATTATTTTAGAAATTTTTTGATGTGAAATTAAGAGTCAATATATGAATTAGAAGTAAATCAAGATGAGAAATGAGCTAAAAATTCTGAAAGTAATGTTTAAAAAAATTCAAATAACCTCATCATTATTGTGAGCAATGAGTGAGATCAGTGTTGTTTAGTGAGAGGCCAAATTCTGTTTTCGCTTTTGAGGTAGATTAAGAATTTAAGATGAACAAGTAAAAACGATCTGGAATATTAATCAATAAAGTTTGTGAACAAGTGGAGAAAATGTGTTATCTAATTATTATGCACGAAACGATTCTCAAAATGCTCGACTTCTGAAGTGTGTTGCGAAAAATTGCAATTTGAAAAAAATTTACTTAATTTTACAACTGTTCTCGCGAAATTTGGTCCAAAACTGCATCAAATTCATACTTATATAATTTAAATTGAGCTTAATATTATTATCTACTTGCTTCACTCATTTCAGTCATGCATTTTTGGATATTATTCGAGAATGGAATTGTCTACTTCACACTTGTTTACCCCAGAAAAAAATCACAAAGCAAAATCGCATATTAGTAACAATGATAATGATAACAATATTCTTTTAAAGAAATTTTGTTTTCGTCATATGTAATGAATAGAAAAATGGAAAAATAGAAGGCAAATAATGCTAATAATTGAAAGTATTAATCACTCTTATTTATTACGGTACAATGATAAAATATGATTGGACATTTGCTGTGTTACCTGGCCCATTTGTACTTTCAATGAATTATTTAATATGAATAAGGGAGGAGTGTAAATAAAGTAGGGATTTTATACGCTCACTTAAAGTTTGTTGTACAAAATATAATTACGGAATTGAAAGTGAGAATGAATATGAGAGTGAGAAGATCTAGTATTTTCATAATTAATATGATGACAACAATAATCTTGACAAAGTAATAACAATGCTAATAATATTGATAATAATGATAATGACAATAATAATAATAATAATAAATTTAATGAAAATAACAACAAATAGCAACGATAATAGTAAGTAGTGATGAAAACAAAAAGTAAATTAGTTGTGTCCACTTTTATAGTAAACATCTTTTCTTCTCTTGCATTCCATTTAGAAATTCATATTTTTTCTCGCTCAAACGTATAAAATGAGAACGGAATGTAAACAAAGTTACACTATGAAAAGAAGCATTGCATGCATAATAAATTCAAAGCCAAGTCTGAATTTGAACAATTTGTTGCACAAACAGCCACAAAGTCAATTTTATTAAAAAATGCAATATGAAATATATATGTTACAAGTGTAATTGCTATCCTTTCAGGAATAATTATGCAATTAATTAGTGCCTTTTTTACTGCTTAGTTTGTTTTACATAAAAATATTAATTAATTACTGCTGTTGCCATTAATATTACTCACTACTCATAAATGATAATTTTTGCTGTTTCAATCAAATTATGTCTACATGACATGAAATTCATTTTTAATGAGGAATTTGAGAAGATTATATATTCTTGTGTAATATAATAATAATAATAATAATAATAATAATAATAATAATAA
>UYYF01000503.1:0-13543 GCA_900618365.1 Thelazia callipaeda
AGTATGTGTTACGCATAATATAAGGGTGAACAAATAAACAGATTCCCCTTATAAGAAAAATGAATGCTGAAATCTCATAAATCCCTAATATGGAATTTATTTCCAACATCTACATTTGGTTAAAAAAAAACGAACGTTAGGAATTTTTTTTTTTAATTTTTGAGTCTTCTACCAAATTGTAATGTTATTCGGCAACGCAAATTATTGCCAACAAACATCTTGCATTAATGAGATGAAAGCTAATAAATCAAACTACAAAGATATAAGACTGCATGGGAAAGAGAAAAACGAACCTCAAATCAAATTTATATCCATTAAGCAGGTACGGAGTTTCAATATAGCGAGAAACCAACATGGTAGATCCGAGTGGTATGTCTCGGGGCTAAAAATTTTGGAGTTTCATATGATTAAAGAAGATTAATTTACATGAAATTATTTCTGGAATAAAAAAGACTTAGTGCATCGGTGCCATAGAAACAAAGAGCGTCAAAACGACTATATAATTACTGATCTTACTTAAACTCATTAGAGTTTTAAGTTTTAAAACTGCCAAATATAAAACATACACTCTGAGCAATAAAGATGCCATTTCCCCGAGAAGAAGCCACAGGTTTCACAATGAAAGGTTTTAAGCCATGGGTTTGGGCATTGAAATGATCTTCCAATTTTTTATACTCTTTAGGGGTAACGAAAAATTCCGGGATCTAAAATGGATTTTAAAATAAACAAATGATCAAGAGATCAAAAAATGTACGAGAAGAACTGCAAATAAATAAAAAATAATATCAAACTAAATAATTTTTAAATGTTGTAGCAATGAAACGAAATGTGCACTAAAAATTAAACCAACTATATTATAAGAAATTCCGAACAAAATCTGAGCCCGTCTTAAGCACTCATATAATTTGTCTTTTCTTGTCAACAAAAAGCTTCGTGGAAAGTGGTTGACACGTTGCCTACAAATGAAGAAATTACAAATTTTTAAGATAAATAAAATAGCACAACATGACAGTTTCTGTCTGATATGTTGTGAACGACAACCAACGTTCTGATAAATTTTAATCTTTATGCGTATTTTTTGCAGAAGGCAAACATTTTTAAAACTTTTATATGAATAAACAGAAAACTATTTATATTGCTTATGATGAACAAATTTGGAGAGGTATAAAAGTAAAGACGATTTCCAGAACTGTAATTACCATGGAGCTAAGGAGCGTAAAATATGCGGCTTTAAATGAGAGGATGTCCAAATGATGTTGCAATTTGTGTTTCTTGAAGAGCACTAAAACTCGCATTGTAATTGATTGAAAGCATTCAGGAGAAAGAAATGTTAAAATATTAAGTTATTTAAACGATTTCATATATGAAATAAACTGTAATACCTGTTGAAATCCATAACTGTGCAGTATTATCCTAATCAGCGTTTGGCTGCATCTGATCATCTTGAAACATAAATGATACTTTTCACCAATTTTTATATATTTGTTGCTATTCTCCAATTCTTTTCCACCTTTGCCAGCATACTTTAGTGCAGCCGATGTAAACACTAATGGCTATAATGTTTATACATAAATAAAAGATTTGTTATGAAAATGGTAAAAAAATAGCATCACTACAAAACAGACTGACTTGTAAGGATAACATAGCGAGTTTCTTGCTATCCCAAATAGCTTCTAATAAAATGGAAATTTTTTCCGCAAACAACTCTAAGGAACAAAATCAAAGTTTATATATAATAAAATGATCATAGTTAATACTGTATACCATAAGAAGTTTTACTTTTGAACTTAAAGAGCTTCTATCTGAAGTTTTGATAGCTTGGACACCAATTTTTACATATTTGTTGATGTTTTCTAATTTTTTTCCATCTTTGCCAGCATACTTTAGTGAAGTCGACGTAAACAACAAGGGCTATAGTGTATATACAAAGAAATGAAAGATTTACTATGAAAATAATAGAGAAATATCATAACAAATAGAGATAACAACTTTCTTGCTATCAAAAAAGTTGTAATAATATAGGAATTTTTTCCGAAAACAACTCATAAAAACAAAGTCAAAGCCTGAATTAAAAAAAATGACGACAGATATTACTGTAACATCATAATAGACATTACTGTACAACTTAAAGTGCTTTATATCTAAAGCTTTGATAGCTCAGACTCGTAGCATCGCTGCCTGATTTTAATAGATTTTCACACTTACTTGTGTTTGCGCGACGTCGATGTCACTATTGTTTTCACCGATTTCCATTTTTTGTGAAATTTCCAAATTTTCGGACATTATCCTAACGCAATAACTTCAGTTAAAATAGAGAAAACTTCATTAAACGTTTTCAGAACGACGCCAATTGCTGCAAACAATAATAATAATCATTAGCAGTTCGAATACAAAATCTTCAAGGTTTAAAGAGCAAAGATGTTTATGCCAAAAACAACTATTTGGCAGTACTTTTTTGTAAAGCGGGTACACCAATTTCGTTACTCGTTCTTCCTAAAAAATTTTCACTCCAATTCAAGTTAAATAAAGTAATACTTTTTTGACAGATATTCAGAATAAGTATGAATTAAAACAGCGTTTCTTCAGTGAGGGAAAAACTTTACTCACGCAGTAATAAGTTTGGATCACGTTGTTACTAGCTTATGTACAAGCAGACAAGAACTGTCCAGCAGCTAAAGTTAATGACGAACATAGCCGAGATTTATGACTGTATATGGAGCAGAAATCAGTAGATTATTTAATGTGTAGTCTCATTATCGTTGCCTTCGATGAAGCGTGTAATTAGCGATTATGATAGTTGTATGTGAAGTTCCCTAAACTATTTCTCGATCAGCTCGTGTGATTGCTACTGATCGTTTTTTATAATGAAATCTGTTTACTGGGCGCCAGTCAATATTCAAAAGTAAATAAAATGAATCCTATAATTTTCCCATACAACCAATTTGATTTCTTTACTTTCACACAGTCTCGCCTGTGCAAACTCTCTGCTACTTTGAGTGTACAATTTAAAAGCCTTCTTCTGTTTCATGCGTTGTTTTAAAGTAGTCAGAAATAGCATTATGTATGAATCGTAAAGATGGCTTCTGAATCTGCGTAGTAAATACTGTACGCACTGCTTTTTTCATTTATTATTTGACGCCTTGATTTGTGAGAAAAGAATGGATTACATCCTTGTCAATAAGTAGTCAAACATGAAAATGAATGTCTTAATTTAATCTAAGTAATTTAGAGTGGAATATCTGATTCCATTTTTTATTCAACTCTCACAAGATTTGGTTGTTTGATTGATTGATTGAACTAACAGTTTTCCAGTGCAGTGAAAATCGTTACAAACAATGTGTAACGATAAGAAGGAACATTAAATGTATTTCAAAGATTAGCAATTCGGTAACTTTTTTTTTATTACAGAATTTTGTAAACTTCCATTCATATGTGTTAATGTTTCAGTTAATAAAGTTAGTTAGGAAGTGAGTTCCAATATTTTTTGTCAAAATCCGCTCTTCCATGTCTTTGACTTCCAGGAAAGTCATCTGCAGGTAGTATGTTCTATTTGTCCTTACAGTGATTATCTTACATTAACTGTGCTGCAACTGTTCAATTTGTAATATATTTTGGCTTTATTTTGTAAGTGATTATGTAGTATTTCTGGAAGCATTTCAGTCTTTATATAGTCATAAAAAACATGAGAATTTTAAGAGCAAAATTTCATGCACAGATCAAAGAGATTGTCTTACTTTTGATCTCACAAATTCACTTAAGACTTAGAAACCTTAACAAGCCTAGACATTGTTCTCTTAGGACAAGGACAATAAGCTGCATCTTTTCCTGGAACTCCTGGTGTTCCGGGAGGTCCTGGTGGTCCCTGCGAACCAGGTTGACCGTTATTGCCGAGCTGCAAATTTATACTGTTAATAAAGATCATGTCCTGTGAAGGTATAGTAAAGAATACAGGATTTGATCGTGGATAGAATAGTCTCAAGTCAAGCAAATATTACCTCTCCTTGCGGTCCTTGGTTGCCAGGAGTTCCTGGTTGTCCTGGAGTACCTGGTGGTCCAGGTTGTCCTCTTTGACCCGGTTGTCCAATTGGACCTGGAGGTCCACGAGGTCCTTTACGTCCAACGACTCCGTTATTACCTGGTGGACCTGGTTGACCTGGCTTACCATCCTGTCCAGGTTGGCCTAAAGTGAGAGTTTCTTTTCTTCATTATAATAGTTTTAAAGATCTACAATTATTTGTTAGAGAGGAGAAAAAGCTTCCTTGCATTAGGACAGGAAATATCGGTTATTATTTTTACCTTGCGGTCCAGGAGGTCCTGCAGGCCCTCTGTTCCCTGGACGAGCATCTTGCCCTGGTAGGCCTGTGGGTCCTTTTTCACCCGGTGGTCCTATTGGTCCCCGTGGTCCTGGCTGTCCAACTGGTCCTGGAGGACATTGCTTGCAGCCAGTTATTGGTGGGAAATCCATTGGTGGTACTATTCCTGGTACTCCTGGTTCACCTGGAGTTAGTGATAAAATCAGTGTTCATTCGTTCTTATGAAGTATTATTTTAAAATAATTTTTGGAAGTTTCAAGACATTTAATTCACTTATTGTGCCAAAGGAAGGGCATCATTCTTCAAAGGTACATAATAAAGCACCTCGTTGACCAGGAGCTCCTGGGATTCCAGGTGTTCCTGGCAATCCAGGTTTTCCAGGTGGTCCTGGTGGGCATCTGTCGCCTGTATCACACTGGCAAATCGTTTCTACTTGGCGTTCTTTGCGAGTTCGTGGAATACCGCTACGAGCAACCATCATTTCATCCCATACTTGCTGCTCCAACACCTATAATTATCGTTATCAATATTTATGATTATATATGCAGATCTCAGTTAGTCAATTAAGGAAATCATGCAGACTGCTAATTTCTGGCACTAATTTGCTACTAACTTCTTTTTAAAAAAAGGCTATAATTTTCAAAAAAATAATGCAGTTAGCGATGACTAACCCGAAATTTATCGAGCTTAACAGCTAAATGGCTCCGGATATTGTCTATCCGATTTGTCAGGTATGGCATGTAGAAAAAACATACTGCAATGGCAGTAACAGATACACAGCTGGACACATGTGCAGCAATTTTCGACATTTTTCGCGAGTAGTTTTACTTTACCTTACTTTTGAGATGATCAAATGTAAACAAAAATGTTTTATATCATTTCAGAAGATGCTGCTACCCGTGCAGTAGGTTACGCCCACGTCAACTTAAATAAAAAAACCGGTTTGTTGGTCGCAGATGTGGAACGGCTGCCGTTTTAGTAGTTTGCAATTTGGAACCAATACCGCTTCCTATACTACAAGTTCAATAGATTCATTAAAAAGCACTATCGATATTGTATACTCCTCTTTTCCTTTAATAATTCGGTCGTTCTATCATTAGTTTGATAAAATAATGAGATTCATGCTCAACTGCTGCATACTTTTCAGATCTAAATATGACATCTCATAGCTGTGTGGAAATCAATCATAGTAATACAGTTAGTCAGTTTGCTTCTTAATTTGATATGAGGCAGCTTTAAATCTGGTGGTGGATAAATTCATTTAGACATGCATTTTGTATTACAGTAGAGACAAACTGTAGTTAATCGTTGTATGCTACAGACTGATCAAAATTTCTATGGATGATTTACGTGACTAGTAGTTCAACCCTTTGTAATCAGTATATTCGCATCTGATTATGCTCGTATTTTTTACAGAATAAATATTATTGGCCAGCTTCTAGAAACACATCGTCATTTTTTCAAATTAAAAGTTCTACAAATTACACCGTACAGTAACTTTATGATATCAATTTATTCACGCTTACTTGTCTACAAAAACAGTCTAATTATTGCTCTATTTCGAGTATTTAAATGTAGGGAAATAAAGGCACAATAATAGTACTTTCTGGTTAAATATGACTCAACAATTTCTGATTTAATAACAGTTATAAAAGCAGAGTAATTTGCAGGTACCATAGGAAATGAAACTGTCCCTAACAAAATATGATAAAGCTGGAACTGCAAAACCACTACGTTTCAAAAGCAAATTATGGAAAACGCACGTAGAGAGACCTTGGCCATCTCTCGTTATGTAAGGATTCCATTTAAAGGATTACCATTACTTAAAATCCGGTCATGAAATCAATTCCATGACCCTTAAGAAACTTCCAGTTCGAGATAATTTTTTAGGTTACATCAGACGACTCCGTATTTTGCAAATGATATGATAAAGACAAATATCAATTTACACGAATTCTTCGATCTAAATCTTAATCAGATAGAAGAAAATTGCTATTAAATAATGAATCAAGTACAACACGACAAGAATACTAAGAATGTTGCAGATTAAAAAATTATGGCCGCATATCAAAGCTAAATCGAAAAACCGTTGCGCCGCATTTCATCCTGTCGTACATTGGCTTCCAACACAGCCTGAAACCATTACTTATTTCATTTCAATAATTTTAAGTAGTCGTACTTCAAAATCATTATATGCATTTATCTTTCCATATCATGATCTGTCATTGTGATTTCAAAATATGTGAAATTGTTCTACAGTTCTAAAATTCAAAAAATTATTGATGCATAGAACTTACAGGTCAAGAAAGAACTATTTTCAGTTATTCATTTTGAAAATTTACTACACAAGTTGCCTAATATTTTTTTCAATCAAAGCGTTCCTAAAATATTCTTCAAACATGCGAATCTAGAATTTATTCACCCATCAAACTAACTAATTTCCTTTAAACTCACTTTCGTGCTTTCTTCATCGATTTGTGTATACTCTGTGGCACACGATCTTTTGGGTCGTTGCGAAGATTTGATAAATGGTGCAGAAGTCAATGATTCTGTTACGGGATCAAGGTAGTCCAGTACGCTGCGTGTCATCTCTATTGATTCAGAAACGTGAAAAGCTTCCTGAATATATTTTGGTAACAATGAAATAACCGTATACAATCATTTTTACCAAATAATCAACCTGATAACAATAGTAATTCCAAACTTTGAAGTAGTTGATCATAAAGGTGCCAAGAAATATTGAGACAGCAACTCACTTGTTTGTTCTGCATTGTTATTGGCAGCAGAGGCGTTTTATATGAAGAATGATTCGAATGAACTTGGGTCGTAAAGTTTTTTTTCTCCCTGAAATGGTGGACATTTTCGAGAGATGAATACGCTTTGACACAAAAAAAAAGTTATTTTGAGCTGAAGTTGAAACAATAGCTCAAAAGATATAAATCTGAGAAGTACTCCTAAACCATAAAATTTTTAACTGTAAAACTTGACTTACCTGTCAGTACTGTAGATTGCTTGACCAACACTCATATCAGTAGGTCGATTGCCACTTGTTCTCACTGGTTTACAAGATCTATCAATCTCAAAAATTATGGAATAATTATTGTGAAATGTGAAAGAGACCTGCAAATGTTTTTTACTGTTCAAAGATTTAAAAGTCTACAATATCTAAAAAGACGAACTAAAGAAAATTACTTCAGGAGGGATGTTGCGATAGTGTCGGCGACGTGGAAGTGGTTTAGGAGCACTCGAGTTCGAGACTGAGGGCTCGAAGGAAGAATCAAGGACAGAAGTTCTCTCAATATCATCCAGAATAATAATATCTCTGTATAAAATTAATAATGATCACACAACTTATTTCGAAGTTATATCTTACAAAGCAGCGAAGAAAAGAAACTCACGGCCGAATTGTCTCATTGCTCCAGTCATCTTTTTCTGTAGTAATAAATCCACCAATAGGAACAGAAAGTGGTTGATCCAAAATAAATCCTCCTATAGCATGTATGTAACTAGTCTTTTTATATTTTTTCGAAGTTAAAAATATATCGAAAATGCAAATAAAGGAATGCAATATCCAACACGTATGAGAAAAATAAGTACCTGGATCCATGTTACGACTTCCATATTTTTTCATATGTGTACCAAGACCCGGCTTTGGCGGTCTAAAGTTAAGTGTGGCAATAATTATGATTTCTGACACAGTAAAAGCCTTAAGACTTTATTCCAGATTTACATGGTTTATAGAAAAAAGTTCAGGGCTTTCAGCTGTTGAATAAACAAAATGAACTCACATTGGAGGAGGAATTAAAAGAGAAGTTTTCGAAGAAATGTTTTCAGATATAGAATGATCTAGATTAGTAGAAGAACTCGTTGTGATACTTGAACTTAAAGATGCTGAGCTGCTTCCTATAAAAATAATTATTTCAAAAGTTGCTTTTCTTGTGAAGGATGAACTAAAAAATTTGTTATGAAATGCTCCAAGATATAAATTGATGAAGTCTTTACCTAAGGAATATGTTGAGGAACAATCTTTCAGACGAATATATGCATGTGCTGCCCCTGGGTTGACATAACAAGCATTACTAGAGTTGGAATTCGAGGGGCTTCGTGAGTCATCCTCCTGATGTTTTAATGTAACATTGTGGGACTAAACATGTAATCCAGTGCTATTCATTAATGATTCGAAAAATTTATAAAAATACTGTGTATAAACCAAAAATATCGCAGGAAAAGCATTGATTTTTGAAAGCTGTAATGCATAAAATGTTAAAAAAATCCTTTCGAAAATGCCAATCTCAAAACTGTTTTCAATAGTTTAAAAACAATTATGTCTCAAAAACATATCAAAAACATGCCATAGAACTATCAGTAAAGTGTCGACTCGCTGCATTTATCACCGACGGAAAACTACTGTCATCCACACTATTTTCAGATGCAACTGAAAATTAACAGTTATTACGGTTCAAGCCTTCCTAATTCTCAATTAATTAAGATATAAGATCAATATTTTAAGAAATTTAATCCAATAACTCTAAAGGGCAAATAATAATAGCTCCAATTAGAGCAAACAACTTTTCTAGTGAAAGAAGAAAAATTTAGTCGCAAACACTGAATATGAGTAATTTTTTAGGTTTTTAAATGAACCTGAATTTGGAAATTTTTTGAATTACATAAAAACAGAATCTCTTTCAGTCAAACTTGCTCAACTTTTCTTTTTAAGAGATAAGACAATAGAAGATTGGCTCTATAAATATTTACACCTCACAAATTAAACTAAACACTTTATTTAGAAGTAATAGCAAATGAACCAAAACAGTTTATTTAAAAGACAAAAATATACATTCATTAGTACCTGAGACTAAATGATGACTGTCAGTATCTTGTTTCTCGAGCTTACAAGCATAACACAATTTTGTAATCCACAAATTCATTTCCTCAATTAAATTAAAGAATGAAAATGGAAAACGAGAAATAACACAAAATTTTCAAGTTATATTTTATAAAATTAATCAAACTGATCAAATTTTGAATTACATCAACTAGTGTAGAAGTTAGAACTAACTGCTTCGCTATGAGCTGCCAAATAAATGACCTTTACTTTTCCACCATGTTTTGCTTTGTAATGAATGGCAAGAATCCAATTTTGGCTTCCAACTTTCAGAGAAATGTTTGTGTCTACCTGAACAATTTCAGTGAATAGCAATCAACTTAGTAGATGACATCATAAAATAATAGAAACAACTCAGAACCTTTTAGTTTAAAAACATCAAAAGCAAGAAATTCATAGTTTTTTAACAAGTCAGACTAAAAGTGCTCTAGTTCTATTTTTTGTTAATTTTCGTTAATCTTCAGTTTATGATTATTTTGTTAAAATGCGGTGCAAGAATGAAATTCAAAGAAGTCTACTTAATAAAATAAATGTATATATATAATAACATATGAAAACATATAAGTTAACCTGTAAAACACGACGTAAATCCAATACTTTTCGTACTTTCGACAAAGCAGTAGAGTTTTCATGCTGTTCTAATATAAATGCCTCTGGATCAGAAATTTCTGCATGTCGAAGAACGTAATAACGAAGCACCCATGTAGTCTGTAAAAAGTAAATATTCTGACACAATTAAAGTGCTCCTTCTACTTTAAATAAGCTACTTCATGACATTCTTCTCAGTAACGCTGCATAAAAAAACAAAGTAGCGTTTCACAAATGCAGTCACTGCACATTCACACAATGCAACTTTAAAGCAATAACGAAAACTTTTACTTTCTCATTACCAGAAAGGAAACTTGGAGTGCACCTCAATTCATTTAGTAAATGAGTAAAATAACGAGTCTATTTATGTCATCGCTATATAAATAGTTCCTTTTAGAAACAAAGTATGTCTTGTCTTGAACATATCTCAGATAAAAGAATTATGCAAATCTTGTATACCCTTGTTTTATTTTCATACTGCAAGAAAGCAAATATTGAGAACTAACAGAAAGTTTCTTGCCGGTAAGATTCCACGGAAATTCGCGTTCTTTCAATTTTTCAAGTACTCCTTGCATAAGAATAAATGATGGTAAATTTCTGCAATCGCTCACTGCATTCATAATTGCTTCGTTTTGTTGTTTTTACGTTATTTCTTTACTCATTGGAAGCATCTCAAACTAAAAGCTGAACAATAATAAAATTAGTTGAAACAAACAATGAGATTTCTGAGCATAATGACGCCGCATCATTTCTTAACACTACCATAAAAGGATCTACAAGCGACAAATAATCTGAGCAACATTTATAAGTTATCAGAATTTATTGAGGTAACACAATACATACTTAGCAAAGTAAAAAGAGGCATAGAGATTTGTTTTAAAGAAATAGATTTCATTTCCTCGAAAACACAATGAAAGTTAATGTTGTGCTAAGTTTTACCATATTCTGCAAGTAATCATCCGAGAATAATCTTAACGTCTTAGATTACTAATGCCAATAACTAATATACTGAACAACAAATTAAAAAATTCAAGTATTTCAACGACCGAAGGACGACATAGACTGCCAATTTTATTATTTTTGAAATCACATAAAAGCTCTCGATATTCTTACAAACTCGAAACAGAAACTGAAATAGCAATAACCATACAGTTATTATCAGTGTCAGTTATCTAAGTTAACTATTTTGGAACATGATGCAACAAAATATGTAATCACAAGCGTATCGCACGAATCTGCTTTGGAATGAATGGACAAAAAACGCGTCTACGACTTACAACTGCAAACTAACGTAATGGACAATGGACAATGTTCATTGCAGAATTAGAAATAAAGAATGTTACTTTACATAATTCGTAATTCGTTCTGTTGCTATACCTCTGCATCATGAGAAAATAAACTAGTCGGAGATACATTTTTTGTAGAACAGCGTGCTAAACGTAAACATCCCATAAATGTTACAGCTCAGAATACGAATGCCGCCTGATGGTCACACGTATAGATCGTAACTCAAACGCAAGATTTCTGCTTCTTTTCGATTTTTCAGGCAGTCTTCTTTTTTCATTTAAACTATTAAATTATTGAACTTGAACGTACTGCTTGTCTTTCGTTTTTTTTTTTAAAAAAATGATAGTTTCTAATTTTTGTTCTCGTTGTGCTCTGCAACTTCCTCAAACAGAACCAACTATTAACGAATGAGCTGACTATTCTCATTTTTTATTTTTTGTAATTTTAATAATCTATACAGTGTTGTGGTTTGATGTACGTTTCACGGAGAGTGCTTTGATGAAGTTTTGCGTAATTACTCGCAAAAGTTAAGAGTAGCTGTTGACAGTTTATTGTCCGAGGAGTGTAAGTGGTGCTTGGAACGGCTGGAAGTGTTCTTTCTTAGCTGCTCCGAGCAATCTTTGCCTACAACGACTAAGAAGCATGTATGGTTGCATGAGCCATACTACATATTTGC
The DNA here is from genome assembly GCA_900618365.1 of Thelazia callipaeda. Lineage (NCBI taxonomy): Eukaryota > Metazoa > Nematoda > Chromadorea > Rhabditida > Thelaziidae > Thelazia > Thelazia callipaeda. The sequence continues at coordinate 11,750 of UYYF01000503.1, forward strand.
GGGGAATATATCTCGTCAATTTGCTTTAGACACACTATTGACGTGAACATCAGACACGCTGCTGACGTGAACCTGCTTCTGTAAGTGGGATTATCGTCGTATGTTCTGCGTTGTTTTAAAGCATGCTTGCTGTCATTGCTATTTGAGATTACATGTAAAACGATGAGAAATAACTTGATGCATATAACGTGTTAGACTTAGATTTCTTCATAAACTGTGTATGACTCATCAAGACTGTTGTCTGAGATAGAAAATAATTAATTATGCAAAGAAATGTAGCGCATTTATGTGTTTTCTTAATGAATATCAGGAAAGGTAAGCTTACTTATCGCTGAGAATACAGTAAAAAGTTGTGAGTAAAGAAGTATACGCAAGCAAAGGAGAAGCTGAATTTGTACTCAATTTGGTAGCAAACTTTTTTGAATTACTTTATGAAAGTTTGTATGCAATGCATTGGCAGACTAATACGTATTAAAGCTATTTAACTCCGTTACGTTGCGTCATTTTATGCAATAATTGGTTGAAATTGCTAAATGGAGGGAAAACGAGCGAAAGTGGATGTTGAGGAGATGTAAGTGAATTTAACGTGACAGCTTTCCCTTGCTTGTCTTGTCTGGTAAATGAAGTAGCAAAGTGCCCAAGTGAGGGATGTGAATTTAATTGTAGTTGACTTTCGGTCCTTCAGCACTTATTTCTCCGTTGCTTATTCGTACTATTAATGAGTAAACTAACTACTACTTCGCGTTCCTTCCTTCTTTCTTCTACTTTACAAATTATCGCAAGTGTACACACTTGCTTGAAAAACTAATGTATGCATGCCTTCACGCCTTTATTTTGCACGCAAACACACTCACTTTTTATGATCTGTTTCGTGTTGATGCATCGCAGCTAGCTATAAATTTATTCATTTTCCGCCTGTTCTTTCATTTCTGTCTGCTAAGCTTATCAAATTCGAATAAACTTGCGCGCAACCAATTTCTCTTAACATTTTTTGTTACCTTAACTTTTGGTACCTAACTTCTCTATTCTCATTGCTTTTTTACTTGTAAATAAATTTGATCGACGCCTGACTGAATTTATTGTCTCATTGCACCGTCTATTTTATAAGTGTGCATTTTTGTAGCAATGAATAAATAATAGAAATACCCAATTTCTTGTTAATGAAAGAGCAAATTGTGATAAAATTGCATTAAATTTGGCTCATTTGAGTAGAAATAAATTATGTCTTGTGCTGCTAGTATGTACGAATCGTATGCAAGTTTGAGAGCCGAGCAGTGACTTTGCGGGTGTGTGCTTTGTGTACTTTGCATTGCATTTAGTCATTCATTCATTCATTCATCTATTTGTTTATTTATTTAATTATTTGTTCATTTGATTTGATTTGATTTGATTTGATCTGATTTGATTTGATTTGGTCTGATTCACTTATTTATTTATTTATTTATGCATTTATTTATGCATTTATTTTCTATTCTTACAGCACATTTTTTCGCTTGCTTTTTCGTCATAATCGAAAGAGAACTGTCTTGTTGAGAAAGCTAAAATGTACCACAGAATATGAAACTGTTATTTAGAGAAGGAGTTCACGCAGCCTTGCATCTCAGCACGAGCACCATTTGGCAGTCTTTCCGAAAATCAATCATAGGGCTATATGCATTCAAAATTGGCTCAAATCAATTAGCATTCACTCACTTTTTTAGCCATCTGCCCTTCTTGTCTACCTATGCATATTTGTATGTTTACATATATATATGTAACCACAGATGTACTATATATATATATATATATATATAT
>UYYF01000504.1:0-13535 GCA_900618365.1 Thelazia callipaeda
TTTAAGGATAAAAAATTTTTATCATTGCGTATTTAGGATAGTTTTTTCTATATTTATTTCGGATTAAAATTTTTGAAAGATAAAATGCATTCTTGAATATAAAAATTTAGTCAGCAAATTGTTTTATTTAGTCAGTGAAGTTGAAAAGTATCAAATATTTTCTAGTACATTTGTTGTAAAAAAAAAAATTAGATCAGAAAAAATATGTTTGATTAAATAAATCAATTAGTAAAACTTTTGGCATAATTTCTGATGTGTGTGTTTCTTACGATTTTTTCAGCAATCGTTTCTGCACAACTTTTAATGAAATTTTTAAAAATATTCATAGTAATAAAATTTAAACATGCTACTCGATTCAAATTCAAAGTTAAATTAATATATTGGTATGAAGTAATGGCATGATTTAATTGTTTCATTTTATTAAGTCAAATAATATGATCGTAAAGTATTCAATGACTTCATTTATATCATATTTTTTTCTAACTAAAATATTTTTATAGGCAAAATATTTCATTCATTTCACAAAACTTTAAGCAATGCATTTTTAAAAACGAAAAAATAATATTTTCTCTATAACAATGATCATTATTTTTGTGAGAATCAAAAGAATTGTTTTACTATTTGAGACAAAATAATGCATTCTGTTGCATTTATTCCTCTATGAAAAATTTCAATTTTACAAATTTATAGAAAAAATAAAGAATCTTTTTTTGATTCTAAAAAAAATATTAAAAAGTTTTTGCTTGTTTGTTTTTTTTATAAAATAGAGCGTATTATAAATGTAGAAAAAAATGAATAGAACCATCAAAGAATTATTAATTCATTTTTTCATAATAATAATGATAATATTCTTGCAGTTTTCTTTACTTTACTTTTCTCGTTAAATTCTTAAGCAGAAAAAAAAATGAAGACTGCAATGGGTTGAGATTGTTTGCACAACAATCTTATCATTCATTCATTCTTCTTGAATGATTAATGCAAAAATGATAAATAATATTATCACAATATTTGCATAAATTCATCATCACAAACTGTCATCATAGCAAAAATATGCTTAAAATTTGATCTTCTCACAATTTTCAATCATTTTTTAAAATTTTGTGTTAAAAATTTGCTTCATTTGTATATTTTACTATTTAAATTATTTGTTTTAATTTTTAGTTATGAAAAAATTGTGATTAGATGTGCTAATATTTTCTGATCTATTAAAATTAGTTTTATAGCACTTTTAAAGCATTGTAAACAACTAACTACTAATTAAATTTTATTGATGGAATGTATTTTTTTAACATCACGAAATTTTTTTATAAAGATTTACTTATTATTATTATTGTAATTATTATCGTTATATTTTTATTAGCTTTTTAATTTTAAAGGTTAAATTAAATGAAAAAGAAAGAGACGTACTCAATAAACTCACGAATAAATGCTAAAAACAAGCAGAATTTTTAAGAAATTTATTTACAAATGCTTAAAATATGTATTATTGGATATAAAAAGAAAAAATAATGATGTAAAGATGTTTTTTTTCTAGCATAAACAATTATTTCTCCATGGATACATGTTATTATCTCTTGCAATTCCTTTACAGCTATTATACAGTTTGATAGCTTTTTTGTTCGTAAAAAAATAATTTTAATTTTAATACTTTAATTGTGAAATGTGTTACAAAATGTAAACTTCATTTTCATATAATTTGTTATAATATATTAGCATAATTATATTTAATAATTATTTGTTATCATGATAACTTCATACAGTTAGTAGTAATGAACTTTTTTAAGTTTTAAATGCTTACAATTCATAGTTTTACAATGATTACCAATTACTATCGCTAATTTTAGTTACTAACATTACTAGCAAAAAAAAATTTACACTGATATGAAAAAATGCCTCAGTTTTTTAGCAGTAAAGATAATTTGATAACATGAAGTGCATATGCTGTAAATACACTTTTATAGCAAAGCAGTTAAACAATTTTCATTAATACTTATTTGTGATATTTATTGCCATAGGAACCATAACTACTCGCCTGGATTATACTTTTTCAAAGTAAGTAAAACTTGTGATTGAGTAATGTAATGCAACTCCTTATACTTTTAATCTTTAATAATTATTCGAAAATCTATAATTTTTTTTTGTAACAAAAATTTGCTTATTAAAATATCATAAAAGCTTTTTCTTCATAATCACTGAATAAATTATTCAAATTAGATCAAAAATTGAACTTGTAGCAATTTATATTATGTGAAAAGTTATTTAATCCAATAACTAATTATTTAGTTTTAGTGATTAGAAGAGTATTTTATTGTTTATAATAATGTTAGGTCATTACCAAATTTTGCAAAATCTTGTCATTCCGAGTTGACACCATTTTAATTCATGCAAAGAATGCTATCACTATGTTACTACTAATTGATAGAATTTATAAAATATGCATACATAATTTTATCAAATTTTTTTTATTTTTTATATTTTATCAGATTAAAATGAGGCTGAAAGAACTTCTCACACTTTTTTTTAACGATAAAAAATCGGACATCAAATTGATTCTCATTTCTCTTATCGATATATTTTCTGTGAAAGTTGGAAGATCATTTGTAGATTTATCAACAGATATGGATGGTATTGCGTATAGAACCATCAAGAATTCTCATTAGACAAATTCTCATTATTCTCCTTTAAGTGTTCTTTTCAATTTTTATTAACGAATGATTCATTTTTAATGAAACCAAACTACGATGTCTGATATCTGCGAGTTGATAGTCACGTGTGAAAATGATCACATGCTGTGTAATGTACAATTTAATAACATTAATTATTATTATTATTAATTATTATTATTAATAATTATTGATAATAATAGTAATAATAAGTGATAATAATGATAGGTGATAGTAGTGATTATAATAATAATTATTGTTAATATTTTAAAAGTTGACTTTGTGCTCCACAATAGATACTCTAATTCAATAATCATGATGATGATAACAAAAATGTTGCCCATATCAATCACTATCAATAGTGATGGTATCAGTACCATTATTATGAATAATACTACTTTTATCGTAGTAATAGCAGTAATAGTAAGTAATAATAATAAGTAGTGGTAGAAGTAGATCAAAAACCCGGTTTTTGCACCAATTTTGATTTCTTCATTTCAAATTACAATTGTTGTACATTTAATGTTGCCAACATCCTATTTTCCTTCACTTATTTTACTTTTGTTGCAAACTTCAATTTTGGTTATAAGTTAAGATTTGCAACAAATAATAAATTTTTAATACTTGCAAAAAACTGAAATTTCAGCATATTGATTTCAAACTTTACTCGAAATGAAGAATAGAAAATTCGAAGTGCTATCTTATTCTGGCATATTTTTAAGTCTTTTCAATTAATAATTTCTAAAACAGCTAGTCAAAATATCTAGCCTTAATACTGTGCTTATATTCATCATATAGATGATATTGCTCATATTGATGAAAGTTTTACATTTTTATATTTTAAAAACTACCATTATTAAAGATCCGTTTAAAGATTGTAATTTTTTTTTTACTTTTTATTTATTCTATCAAATGCTTAAAACGTATCTGAAATGATTTTTTAAAACTTTTTATAATTATTATGATAATAATAATTATTCGTTCCAATAAATTTTTGACTACTGTTGTATGGAAATTAGTATTTTTTTAGTAATGTGATGTAAAATGAAAAAGAAATAGTAAGTAGTGGTTTACTGAATATAAAAGTGTAAATTGAATTTGAAAAGAAATGCATACATGTAGAAAAATGTCGGCTGAAAAAAATTATTTAACTTTTGTAAAATTTATAAAAGATGTTTAATCAAAAGCAGAAGAAAAACTGAGAGTTTTTATTTTTTATTCATGCTTTATTTCATGTGAAAGGATGTTTAACTTATGAATGCTAACATAAATAGTATTTTAGTATTTACTTAAATCATAGTTGAAAGATCAGCGAGCTAATAGTGATTGCATAGCTATTAATCAAAGGTATCACATGAGTTATAAGCAAATTTTGTGGTAATGTTGCAAAAATTTTGTATTAAGAAATGAATTTAAAAATCATTACTTTATTTATCATCTAATTATTATTGCATAAGCTTCATTTGTAGTGCTCAAAACTTCATACTCATTGAATATAAAAAGATCAACAATGTACTCAAATCTGTTATATCTGTAAAATTATGAATTGTATCAAAGTATTTATTTATTTTTTTTTTAAATTTGCTACTCATTTGCTGATATCAGTGATGTATATTTCAGTCTTAAAGAGGTTTTTATTTCATTAATTGTCATTATTTAAAAGCTAAACTTTTGATACTGAATACAATGATAAAATAAGTAATTGTCGTATTCACAATTTGTGCAATTTTATTAATCACTATGGTTTGTTTGAATTTTTTTAAAACATTAGTTTTATAAATAAATTGAAATTTATGATTTCTGTTTTTATAGTACTGTTTGCTAATTATTGTTATTCTAGTACTGATAGTGATTTTTGTACTAGAATTAATTTATCAAGTTTAATTAATAATCAAATACATATTGGCACTTTAGCTTTAGTCTGAATCGTTGATATTTTCAATCTTTATTTTTTCACGTTTAGTTTGATTTTTGCCTTTGTAAAGAATAACAGAATAGGCAGGCAATCAAATTCCTAAAATTACACTTTTCGCTTCCAAATTAATAATTCGTATTTTACATTTTCTATTATTTGCTAAGTAAAAAAAAATATGTAAAAGATATGCATTTCTTGCGACTATGAACGACTATGAATATCACTATATACACATACATACATGCATGCATGCATGTATGTATGTGTATATAGTGATATTGTATGTGCATATACTGATAATATTGTGTGTTTATTTTAAAATTTCAAACAACTATATTTAATCAAGTCATTTAGAATTAATTACTTGAGTTAAAAATTTTTCTAATTTAAGTTCTTTATAATGCTATTACTATTAATTAATTTGCTCTAACTTAATTTTAATATTTAAGCGAGATTGAATTATCATAGTTTTTCTTAGTTAAAAAGGTCTTAAACGAAAAAAAATTGATTATTATTTTTTTCATTTTCTGAATTAATTTTACGTCTAACTTTGAAATCAAACAATGACCTCAGATTTAAATTTTAAAGTACAAATGTTTAATTTTCAAATTGCAATTATAAAAATGCTAATTGAATGTTTCATTTAAATTTCATTTTTTCCAGTTTGTAATGTACTCTTTCCTCCATTATAGCAAATAAATTAATATAATTGAGTATTAGTGCAATTTTTTCCCTTTTAAAAGCGATAATTAGAATATATTATTAATTAAAAGAGTTTTATTCTATTAATGTTTAATTTTTGATTGCAAGAAAAAAGCAAAGGTGAAAGTTAACTCGAACTTTCTTCCTATCAAATTTTTTTTGCAATGAAATGCAAAAGACAGAGAGCACTGCAATAGTAATAAAATGACTTTTTTTGAGAATATCATTTGTATTTCTATTTTTTGCTCATTGCATTTGATAAGAAATAGTAAATTAGTGTAGTCATTGAAAGATGAAAGTTTGAAGAGAAATAAAAATTTGTAAAGTTTTACTTTGGTTCATTTTATTTTCACATGAAAAATCTAAATCAGTTAACATTATTAAATTAACTACTAATAATTGCATAAAGTGATGACAATTTTTAAAGTCTGTAATTTATAAAAACAAGCAGTAAAATTTTTTACAAAACTTTACGCTTAAGTTAATTATAGCAGAAAAACATGATAACCAATATAAAATTGAAAATTCTTACTTTCATGCTGCTATACTTGTCCATTTTTAAATTTATTAATATCACAAACTATCATTATTTTTAACGACATAATAATATTTATTATGCACTTTATGAAATATCATTATACTGCGATGCTTTACTCAACTTCCATTTTAAAACTTTGAAAATAACGAATAATATTGCAAAATATTATTTAATGCGTTTTAAAATAGAAAAGATCTAAGCGAATAATATTCAATTATTAGTAGTAAAAAAGTTTGTCAACTCTAATATTATCTTTGCATATTTAAAAAAAAGAATGTTTTTCATCAATGCAAATAATTTTTTTGATTTGACTTCTAAGGCGTCATTACTGCTTGTAATTTTATCACTGATTACACTTTATTTTCTCTCAAATTTTATCACTACTGATTTTAGACACGACTAATTTGAGTATTGTCAGTGATCAATTCATTTACATTGTAGCTGAGAGTAAAATAGTTTAATTGTTATACAATAATAATTTTTGATTTAGATTAGCAAATGATATTTTAAGAGCTGATTGCAACTTTAACACAACTTCTGGTATATGTAATTCAAATTTAAAGTTCTCATAAATTACAAAATTTTGAAATTGTATTTTTAGGAAATTTTGTAAATGAAAGGATATTTAGGTGGAAGAATCATCTCTGGGCATATATTTAAGTTATATTTGAAAGCAATAATTCAGTAAATTGGTTCTGATTACATAAATTAAACTTTAAAATTTATATTGAATGAAAGAAGAGAAATGAAATTACTGCTAATTAACATATCAGCAAGTAATTTTGGTAGGAGAAGTAAGCTGTGCAAGTAAGAATTCAGCTTGTTCCCATCCTCTTCAGCAAGCAGACTTTTAATAATAAAAAATTTTGAAAAGACTATTTTCAGTGAAAAAACCTGTAGAAATAATAGAAATAACCGCTTTTTTACACTTTTTAATTTTGTTAATCACTAATTTTTTAATTTATCATCTAAAATATCTCACGTATAACGTGTTTAAAAATTATATCAATATGTTTCTTATAAGTTATCTCCACGCACGAAGTTTATTATTCAAATTTAAAATGTGAAGTTTATTTTATTTAATTTGTGAAATTTGTGTGTGTGTTTTTTTTTCTAAACTAATGATGAATAATAAGTTAATAGAAATGTTGATCAGTTTGGTTGAGTCAAAATCATATTGCTATGATCAGTACGCGCGTTGTTAGTATTAATTACAAAATTTATACTTATACTTATTTCATTGATTTGTATAAACTGATACTTTGTTGCTGCACTAAAATATCAAACAAAATGCTTTTGCTTAGATTGAATGAATCAGCGATGAATAATGGCAAAAACTATCTTACAGTAAAGTATGAAACTTGTTGATTTTACAGATCATATTTAGTTAATATAATGATAATCTGGAATTCATCATGACAATGACAGATGGCGATATGTTGAATATACAAATTTTCATTCCTGAACATCAAATTCAGGTTATTTGTACACAATCTTTCTTTTTTTGTTGCCACATATTGTGTATTTATAATATTGAAAGCAAGAATTTGCATTTCATTACCAATCATTGCAGTGTGAAATACTTCAGAATCTATTTCAAAAATATAAAAAAAAGGTTATGTGTTGTCGTCAATTTTTGAGCAATTTTTCTGTGCAAAATATTTTGAACAAAATTAAGAATTTTGAGGGATCATTTCATACAATGAGCAATATATTCGTTCTCAGAGTAGAAAAAAAGCATACAATTTTTTGTATATAATGCGATTAAAATTTTAATGTTTTTTTATCATGCTTATAGCATTTCTTCACAAACGTGATTTTAATGATTAAAAAAAAAATTAATTAAAAGGATTTGGCGCTTAGCCATTTTTTTATTTTAACTCAAAAACTTTTTTCAATTATTAATAATGAATTTCAGAGATGCTTGCCTGTGCATCTGGATGAAAAGGTCTGGGAAATCAAAGAAAGGCTTATTCAGTCACTGCAAAATGTGAATCTTATCATTGAATGTTTTAGTAAACAAACTTACTTCAAAATGTTGCCTTTTTGAAGTTTTTTTACTCATTTATTAATTTATTTGACAATGAGATTTGACATCTCATTCATTTTGCATGATAAATTGTTGACTGATTGATTTGATAAACTGCGTAATGAAAGTTAATTCTTTCATTTTCGCATTTTTATACTGTAAATAAACGATCAATATTCAGTAGTATATATATATATATGTATATATATATGTACTACTGAATATTAAAAACTAGTGGAAAATATGCAAATAAATTGCAGAAATTGCCACAATCATTCAATTATGGCTTATTTTTGCCACCTTGCGATGGACGTGCAGGCAAGTTTCTCTTAGAAGATCGTCCAGTACGAGAATATCCCTTCCATGATTGTGTCCCATATCTCGAGGTTATTCTTTTACCTTCAAGAATTTGAATTAAAATTTTTGCATTTGTATCTCTAAATCATTAAAATTTCGAAGAGATTCATTCCAAGGAAACAATTAATCCCTGTACTTATAAAATCATGAGGTCAATGTTCGTTTGAACTGCCCAGGTTTGGATGAACAGTATAACTGTCTATTATATTTCTAGCAAACTTTATCTCAAAATTTTTGCAGAAGATGTATTTTATGGTGTATTAAATTCAAAAAAAAAAAAAGAATCTACAAGGTCATTCTTTTTTATTCTGGTCCTTAAAGTAAATTTAGGTAAAACAGTAAAAGATATAAATTTTTTTTCCAATAATTACAAGTGTTGAACACATTCTCAAAAAAGTATTGAAAACAAGCAACAACAAAAAATGATAACTTTGAATAAATAATTGCTATGTATGAAATATAAAGATTGCTATTCCGTGATTCGTTTTAATTGAAATGGTATAAACAATTGCATAATTCATGTAAAAGAATCATTTTTGACATAGCTAAAGCAAGACAACTATCTTTACTCATTTAAGCTCAAATACAAGAAGCGGGTCTACAGAATGTTGAATATGGACGAAAAGCAATTAGAAAAACTGCACACAAAGGTATATTAAGCAAGCAGCTGTTTTTAGCTTCTTCATCACTCGTAACTGATAAAGTAAGAAAAAATAAGCTTTTTGGTGATAATTTCTCAGCGTTTTAAATTTTATTACTGAAAAATGAATCAGAAATATTCTAGGAGTAGTTTTTTTCAAATGCTATGCCAATAAAAATCTGCATATTTTAGTCCAATCTAAAAAAATTTCTCAATCATATTGCTCTCGGGCAGCTAAAGAAAGTAGAAGAAATGTGTTCTGCTGGATTTGATCCTAATTTCCATGATAATGAAGGAAAAACACCGCTAACGATGGTATGCTCATTACCACACAGCGAAAATTTTATTAAAGCGCTTGTAGAACATGGAGCACATCTGGACTTCCGTAACAGTGATGGACAAGTAATTTATCCTTTTTTCATTGTTTTTTACAATATTCAAATGTCAAATGTTGTAAAAAAAAATGCATATTTCATTTAGAAATGAATTTGAATTGATTTTTAAATTTTGTTTTGTTTAAAAATATTTTCAAACATTTGCTGAAAATGCTACTATTCTTAGATTTAGGTATAATATAAACTATTTTTACTTATTATCAATTTCAGAAGAAAAGAAATTCTATTAAATAGCAACACTTATGGATAGTGTAATGTAGAATCTATGAAAGTGAATAACAATAGATAGAATTCAAAGAATTGCTTTTGTTTATTTGAATTATTTGTAGACGGCTATGCATAAAGCAGCGTATTGGTCATTAACCGAAAATGTAAACTGCTTACTGGAACTTGGAGCATCACCAAATTACCGTGATCCACTTGGTCTCACTCCACTGTATTATAATATGCTTCACAGTACTTCAAAAGCTTCAATAGCTCAAATGTTGCTGTATAATTATTCTGATATATCTGTAACTGATTTGGATGGCAATCATGAAATACATCAGGTTTGATTTTTATCAAGATGTATTTTTTTTACATTTTATAAATTTAATTTGAAAAGAAATGATTGATTTGTAGTTTGAATGTTTAACAAAATTATCCTTAATTTTTTACATTAATCACTAACTTAAGACTAGTTTACACTTGCATATAATTAATTCAGTTTCATTTTGAAATGCTGAAATAAAATGGTGAAGTGAAAATGAAATAAGATTTTAAACTGTTATAATTACTGTAAAATTTAATGTTTCATGCAGGCTTGTAAAAATGGTCTAACACAACATGTAGATTATTTAATATATTACGGAGGTGAAATGGATGCTCAAAATATCAACGGGAATACTCCACTTCATGTTTGCGCCATTCATAATAGGTGATTATCACTTTATTGTATTTGTTTTGTGCGTTAAAATTACTTTACACATTTAACAATTTCATTAATTTTTACAGTTAGATTTTTGTCACTATTTTAGACCTGATTGTGCACGTTTATTGTTATTCCGTGGTGCTAATCCCACACTTATGAATAAACAAGGTCAATTAGCATTAGATATAGCTCAAATTCTTGGTTCTCATGAAACTGCTGAAGTAATTCTAAACCACGATCCACAAACTACTGGTATGTGCCATTTGTTCTTGCTTTTTGCTTCAATAATAATAACATTTTTCAAATCTTTATACATTACAAAACTCACAAGTGAGTTTATAAGTCATTCATTATTTCATACACAAATTTTTTTTCATGCATGCATATATATAATTTATATATTGAAGCAAATTAATAATGGGCATTTTTCAAAAATGTGTCACCACTTTAATAATTTTCAAAGTCATATCAAGTATTTAAAATTTATATATCAACAAGCGATCATTGTGTATCGCAAATTGTGCCTTCAAAAATAATTCATGCTCTATAACCTATCAACTGTTTTGTCTACAAAGAATAAATTGTGCTGCAAAAATATTATTAATGAAATGTAGGATATTAATGAATCATTCATAATGAAATGGCTACTTTTTTAAAAATTATCTTAATATAGCATATATTCATAATAATAAACATGAAAAAGTATAACTAAAAGCATTTATAATAATTATGCAAATAAATTTTAAAAATACTAAAATTTTGGAAATTATTAAGCTTTGATATTAATAACTGAGCTTTAATAAGCTTTGCACTGATTGATATGAAAATTTTTGCAGTACCTTACAATGTTAAGCCAACTTTCAACCCGAGAAGAAGATCTTCAGCATTGTTTGGTCGACGGTCTTCAAGCCAAGCATCGTTATGTAGCAGTGAATATCGAGCTGTGGTCCATATTTCAATAAATTCTCTTACGTTACACTTCAGTCTTATATTTATTTATATCATGAATATATAAAATTAATAACTTTTACAGATTGACTTTTATACATTTTACGCGTATTTCAATTTAAAAAAAAAACGTAACATGAGTGACCCTTATTTAATTTGAAATATCTGTTTGTAAAAACAGTGAAATATTATGCACTAGAGCTTCAGCTTATTCCAAACTTGATTGAAATACTAAGAATCATTACAAAATCATGCTAATTTCAGGTTCCATCTAGTCCGACACCAAGTCATATGTCAATTTGTAGCTACAAAACTTGTCCAGGTGACGTGGGCGATGGATATGGCACGATGAGACGATATCCTGCATATCAATTAATGAATGTCAATGGACTTGAGTGAGTTTTATTATATTTTTTTACTCAATGACACGAAAAATTTTATTGTTTTATATCTGAATGTTACTTAACTATCAGTATTATGAAAAAACATAATTGGCTTTAGTAATCTGAAGGAGTTGTTAACAGGCTATAAAATACATGTATTTAACTGAGGAAAGCTTGTTAGGAAAAAGTTTTTCAGTTATGCGATAAGGTGTGAAAAATAATTTCCCTTTTGCTTTTTGAAAATTGCTTAATTTGTGAGAGCTTTCTTCATATTAAAGTTACACCTAAATACTAACTGTATTCTTAGGATTAGCTATAAGGGTAAGTTTTTTGATAGGAATTAAACTAATCTGTATTTATTTCAAATGTCCATCTTAAAGATTTGCAAAAATTACTAATATCCATTTTCTGTTTGGCTTAAAACTAAAAGAGAAGCACTGAAATTTAATTTTTTTTTAAAAATAATGTGAATTTCTTATAAAAAAATCATGATTCAGTGACTTTTTTAAAGTCAGCTAGTTAGTTGATGAAAGCAAATACAAGACGTTAAAAAACATAAGATTTATCTAGTAAAATTCAATAGAATATTATAACTTTATTGTTCATACCATTGATTATTTTTTTTAATAATTAATTTATTAGTTTTTACATTTTTCATATATATTTGTACATAGCAATTTATTTTATATATAAGTCAATTACACTGTTAGAAATTAAAAAATGTGTTTGCTCTTTACCGTTACAAATGTTATGTTTGTTAAAGTAATCAACTAAATGATTTGTTTATAGGGTTAACAAACCACGTACTGTTGTAATTCCTCGTGATTCAAAGGGCGGATTTGGATTTGTTTTACGTGGTGCTACAAGTTTGTATTTATCATTGTTTAGTTAGAAAAAAATGAGTCAATTAAATAAATATGCTAATTTTTTCTTTGACAGTAAAAAAAGTATCAGTGAAATGAAGATTTAGTTAAAATATAAATACTGGAAAGTGTTTACGATGAAATTGAATTTATGATTAGAACATACATTCAATGAACATATTCATGCAAGTTTATTTTATAGAGGTTGGTAATTTTACACCAACTTTGTTGAATCCAGCCTTGCAAAAGTTTGAGGGGATCGATCTACAAGGAATGGCAATGAAAGCTGGCTTAAAACCAGGCGATTTCTTGCTTCAAGTTAATGATGTTGATGTACGGCAAGCACCACATGATCAAGTACACAAGTTGATACAATCATCAGGAAGTACTGTTACATTAAAGGTAAGTTTTATGTTAGAAATGTATTGACTTTTTCATGCCATTATCTTCAGTAATCGTAATAAAATTAATTAAATAAATGCGTATTTTTTAAACTGATGTAAATTTTACCACATAATATAGTTATATTTTTTATAAGTACAGCCTAGCTACTATTAGTAATAATAATAATATTTTTTTAAAAATGTTTGCATTTTTATATTTTTTTATAGTTGCACTTTTCATTGTGCTATGACAATATATTTATTTCGATTAGTCATATCTAATCCATCTATATCAATTTCTAATCATATAGGTATATTATGATCACTTTTTGATGATTGAGTGCTTGATTATTCTACTATTGTAATTTTAGTACATAGCAATGAAAGAATGTCATTAACAACTGATTTCTAGCAAAATATAATCTAGGTGGTTACTGTCGATCGTAGTTCATTCAACTTTCGAGTTGCTCAAACAATGCCAGGAAATATGGCCCGTGCAGGTAGCTGATATTAACTGCTTTGAGTTGCTTTATCTTATTATAATTTAAAATCAGCATGAAATTTATTCCATAAAAACAACAAATGTTGTAAAAATGTGAAATGTTAATTTATTTTATTTTGTGGCATGGTATCTTTTTTCCTATTGCTATTTAATATATGCTTTCTCCTCGTTAAACATCTAGCTTTTATGGTTCTGTGAAATAAAATTTTGTATGTATATATACTAAATAAAAACTAAATATATGTAAAGCACAGTATAGAAATGACGTATAGAAATGTATAGTATAGAAATTATATATATATATATA
>UYYF01000505.1:0-13527 GCA_900618365.1 Thelazia callipaeda
GATAATAAGCGTTTGTATCTGAGAATATTTTGCTTTGATTAAATTAGTACTAATTTTAATTTTTTGAATATTTTTTAGTGGTTTTGTAAAACTCGTGATGAAGAGCAGAAATTACTGGCTAAAATGACAAATTTAGTGCAAGAAACATTTTCGTGCATACGAACTGTTATCGCTTTTGCCGCTCAAAAACAAACAATTAATAAGTATTAAATTTATTCATCAATTATTGTAATTTTTATCTTCATACAGTAATTTAACAACACAAAATTAATATAAATTTAGATGTAAAATATTATTAAGTATAAAATTGATAAAATAATAGTTTTTTTATTTGCATTTTTAAAATTTGCTAGATATGAACGATTAACAATGGAATTAAATCGTATGACTGAACAACGCCTTACTGCTTCATCAATTTATGATGCTCTCGCGCAGGTAAAACTTTTACTGCAAAGATTAAAAATCATTACTTAAAAACTTATCGAATTTGCTTGAAAACTTGTTTTCGTTATAAATTTCTTTTGATTGATTAAATTATTAAAATCAAATTTTACAATTACACAAAAATCAAAGATTAAAAGATTAAAATTAATAAACGAAATATGCTTAATTTTTAGGTTTTGCTAACTGAATTTATTTTTACCGCAGCTTTGTGTTATGGAATTTGGCGAGTTGGAGATAACAATCCAGGCCGTCTTGCTGCAGTATATTTTGTTTATTATAATCTTAAAATTACTCTCTCTAACATTTTAGTAATTATTTTATTTAAAATTTTCATTTCTAATTAAATCAAATTTTATGCTGCGATTAAGACTGAATTTATTACACATTTTAGACTAAAATGATTAGTTATTTATTGTAATAAATGTGAAAATGAAATTATACTACTGGAATTACTTGATTTGGTTTGAAAAAAAAAGTTACAGTTACATTAAGTTATTAATTACTCAATTAATTAATTAATTAATTAATTTATTTATTTATCTATCTTGTAAGTGTTGTTTTTTTAGTTAGCAATTAACATGCTATATATGTGTGTTACTTCAATTAGCATTGGCTTCCACATGACTGGAGTTTCAACTGCTCGTAAAAATGCTAATGAAATGAATGCAATTTTAAATGAAACTCCAAATATCGAATGTTACGTGAACAAACATATGGAAAGTATGTTAGCTCCACGTGGCCATGGAGCCATCGAATTTAAAGAAATAAACTTTGCATATCCAAGCAGACCTGATATTGAGGTCATATTTGAAGATATGCATATTTTAGTGAATTAATTATATGCATGCAAGAATTAGTAGAAATATTCCAAACATTTGATGAATTACCGTTTTCTTTTTTTTATCAAACAAATTATACAATATGTTAAATACTGCTACAGTACAAAACGCTTTTTTACAATAATTGTCATATGGCATCAAATACTTGCTGCAAAGTTTGCCTTTCATAGTGTAATACAGTATTGAATTACAGTATCGAATGACTGTTTTACAGAATAAAATATTACAAGTAAGATAAAAACAAATTACAGGTATTAAAAGGCGTATCGTTCACGGTATCAGCAGGTGAACATGTGGCAATTGTAGGTCCAAGTGGATCTGGTAAGAGTACGCTTACAGCTTTGATGCTACGTTTTTACGATCCAATCAGTGGAACTGTCAGTAATTTCAAATGTTATACATATGATTTTACTACTAAATTTTTTATAAATATAATAAACTTGATAACTGAATCTAAATATTTTGTTTTACTAATTGGTCATAATAACTTACAGATTACATTAGATGGAGTTGATTTGAAACGACTTAATCTTGATAATTTACGAGCTCAACTTGGTTTAGTTAGTCAAGAACCAGTACTTTTTGATGGTTTGTTTTTGGTTTTGTTGATTATAAAATGGTCATAAATTTAATTCATCAAACAAATCATTATATTAAAATTTAGTAATCCACTCATTTTTTTAATAAATTATTAAATCAATTAATATACGTACAGGAACAATCAGTGATAATATTCGATACGGACGTTTAGATGCAACGCAAGCAGACATTAACGATGCAGCTAGAAAAGCTGAGGCTTGGCAGTTTATTTGTGCACTGCCTGAAGGCATGAAAACTCGAGTTGGTGACAGGTTTGCTATTTTTATTTTATGTTTAAATTTTAATATTGCACAAATTATTATTTTCATATACATATATATTATTTATTGCAAACTTTTAAATTTTCATACGTTTTGAGAAACATTTTTTGATGTATATTAAGCAATGCAGATTTTTATACTTATCTTTGAAACTAAATGATGTATATGAAAGTAAAGTTTTGTTTATTTACTTTATTATAATAAATATTTATTAAACAATCAGTGACACGATATCTCAAATAATTTTGCATAGTTTGCTAATTTTTCTCGCTCACATTTTTTTTTGGTTTGTGAAAAAATAAAAAGTTTTTCTTTTCAGAGGCTTGCAGCTATCTGGGGGTCAGAAGCAACGTGTTGCAATCGCACGTGCAGTGATACGCAATCCATCCGTGATGATATTTGATGAAGCCACGTCTGCTTTAGATACAAAACATGAGGTTGAAGTACAGAAGGCTATTGATGCAGCTAGCCAAGGTGTTACTACTGTCACAATTGCACATCGGTATGTTATATTGCAGTTAACTAACTATTCATTAATATTTTCATATTTGTTTTGAATACTTAAATTTGCATCACAAAATATTTAAAATTAAAGAATCAAAAAAAATTCATTTAAAATTAAATGAATTTTTTTTGTTCGTAAAAAATTTATTTTTTACAGTTATTTAAGCATAAATTCTGTTAAACAAATGTCTTTAAATGCAGTAAATATTTTGAAAATTAAAAAGTCCACTCGATTTGTTTTGCAAAGACAACGAAATGTTTTCTTAATTAAAAAAAAATTGTTTGAAAGTAAAAAACTTTTCTAAAATTTGCATATTATCAGTATAAAATATGCAAGTATTCAATTGAACAAATGCTTTATAAAGATTAAATGAACACTGCCATCAGCCTGTTATCAATGTTATTTTTTAGCAAAGTTTATCAAAATTCAAATTTTCATCAATTATTGCAGTATTAGGTGCTGTTTTTGGCGAATAAGTATAAATAATGGAATAAAAATAAGACATAATTCTATTTATTGCTGTTATTAAATTCGATGCTAAGATGCAAGCGTATTTCAAGTGTTATACATACAAGAAAATACCATACTGTGTTATTATTTTTATACTGTATTGTTTAGATTGAGTACGGTACGGAATGCAGATCGTATAATTGTTTTGGAAAGTGGACAAATTGTAGAAGAAGGTAGTCCAGAAGAACTACTGGCAAATAGAGATGGTAAATTCCATCGAATGTACAACGATCAAAAATTTGATTCTTTGGCAGTGAAGAAATTAGCAATTAATCCTCGAGAACGATCTAAATTATCCTTAGCTACGCACTTTTCAATGTCCCCAGCTGATTTTATAGTTTGTATTTATTTTAAAACTTTTTTCTGAAAGAAAAAAAATGTATTTTTTGATGTTAGAAAGAATATTTTGTAAAATCTAACTTAGAACTAAAATTTATGTCTTCAAACATTGTACAGTACTAATTCATTAGTCTTTTTCTATTTTATAGTGATAATTTATCAGTCTTTTTCTATTTTACAGTAGCAGTTTATTAGTCTTACTCTAAATTTGATTAGTAATGTACAAAAACAAATTTTAGCCTCATATAAATGAATAACACTCAGTTTTATTTTACTTGTAAATTAAAAAGATTTTGTATGTGTTTACAATTCTGAAGTAATTAACAGTTTGAAGAATCTAATTAGTTTTTAATTAAGTTTTGAGGGGAAAGTGAGCAAGGCTTAATGTCTTTTATAACTCAAAAGTTAGTTCTTCACGTTTTTTTTTTTTTTGAAAATTATGAAGTATTACAAATTTAATTACCTTATTTAATTTTCAAATTAGTCACGATTAGTTTGAATCATTTATAAATAACTACTTCAAACTTTAATTATTCATAACTGAAATTTGAATTGCTAATTATATTTTAAATTACTTGTGGTAAGTATACTTGCTTTATTACATATTTACGTCATATTTTAGGATGCGGAAACTTATCGCCGTGCTTGGGCTCGATCATCACTAGGAGCTCATAAACGTCTTGGCAAGTCATATTCAGTTCTTAGTACTGATAGAGAAAAATTAGCACTCCCTGTGATGTCAAAGAAGAGGTCACGTATGGATTTAGCTTTCAAAACAAATATTATGGAAGTTGCAATGAATGATAAAAATTACGATGATGAAACTTTAGTAATTCACTATTTTAAAAATAATCGTAAATTCGTAATGGTTACGTATTAATTTTACTTATTTAATGATTAAAAAATAATTGTTTTGAATATAATTTAGATATAAAAAATTTGACTAAGCATGTAATTAACAGTTAAAAAATCACTATTGAAAAAATTGACCAGATTAATTATTTCAACAATTTTTTGAGTCAAATTTGAAAAATTTAAATATACTCTAAAAATGAAAAAAGAAATAAATTTAAAATATAAAGTGAAATATGCAAAGTTTTACAAGTGCTGATCAAATATTATCAAAAAAATGCTTAGTCAAAACTTTTAAAAATTTTGTGTTAATTTCAAATATTGTTTAAGTACTGACTAAATATTCAAAAAATAGATGAATTTAAAATTTGTTCAAAAAAAATTAAAAATAAAATCTTTTAAATTTTTCTAAAATTTTAAAGCTTAATTTTAAAGACTATCAGAGTATTAACCAAATATTATTAAATTATTTGCAAGCATAATAAACGGCATGCAAATTCTTGCAAATTATAACCATTATTGTTTGAAGCTTACTGGAAAAACAAATTACAATGCCATTTGGAATCTGATTAAAAGTTACAAGAAAGGTTATTCTCACTTGAGCATTGCGATTCCTGTCACTATCCTTCGAGGATTCTTTTTTCTTCTTGTCTGCTTCGAAGTGTCATCTGTGCTTGAAGTTTGATTTTTGTTAACTTTTATTAAATTTAAAAAATAAGCTTATTATTTATATGAATTGGATTTTGTACATTACTGTAGTTTTGTAAATGTTATAGTACTACTTTTCATTTTACTTTTTAGATAACAATTACTTCAAAAGAAGAAATGGCACAACGTGTATTCATTACTGCAGCTGTTTTTACCGCTTTAATTATTATTAAAACTATGTTTGAAGCAGTTGGAGTAAGCTATTTTAACTTGATGGATTTGCTTTCATACGTACCTGACCTGAAATTATATTTGATGTTTGCAAGTATAACGTGAAGTAATTACATCTAAAAGAGATAAATATTCTACTAAATTTTCATCTATTCACATTAAATTTTTCACTCTTACTTTTTTACACGTAATGTGAATCTAATCAGATAAATGGAAGCCAAGAATAATTTTTGGTAAAATGTAAATTCTGAACTTAAATTCATAACAAATATAAGACTACTGGAAGCTAAGATAAGACTATTTTAAAATAAGTAGTCTTAAAGTCGACGAAATAAGATTGTTTTAAGTTCAATATTTGTCATTACTTGAACTGAAATATTAAATAATTAGTACAATAATACTTGACCTTATGATTTAAAAGTGTTCAGCGATTATTTATTGCCTTATATGGGTATGGATTTTGTGGATATATGCGAAGCGAAATGTTCCGAAGGATTTTAAGGCATGGTGCAGCCTATTTTGATGAAGAACGAAATACACCTGGGCGATTAGTCCATAAACTTATGTCTGATACGACAACTTTAAATAGAGTAATTTAATTTATATTTATTTATGCATTTTTAAAAAAATGCATATCATAATAAGAGATTAATCTATCCTCAAAATACATGATGTTTACTTCGTGATTTTTTCACTCCTACTTTTTTACACTTACTGATAATCACGGTATTTTTACGTAAGATATTTTCTAGATAATATTGATTTTTAATACTTATTACTTGAAACAGTTATGAAAATTACAGATTCTTGGCGATAAGTTGGATTTGCTTCTTCCAGCAGTAATATGTTCAGTTGTTTCAGTAACAGTTGCATTGATAATTAATTGGAAATTAGCACTTCTTTGTGGTTTTCAATTTCCAGCTTTTTTTTTATTTCGTTTAGTAGAATTACGTGAAACAAACAAGCGTCAACGTCAAATGGCTGAGCAAGAGAAAAAAGCTGCTAATGTTTGAAGTTTCAACTTTATGCATAATTTTATTCTTAATTTTCAAGCTATAATTTATGTTATCGTACTTGACAATTTTATTTGTTAATCTATCTTAACGTTTGATTTTTAAATTTTATAAAATTTTGAATTTAAAATTAAAATTCAAAACTATTTATAAGTGCTTAAAAATTAATTTTGGAGTTAATATTTTAGTCTAAAATTATTGAAAAATTTTTATAACAAAATCAATTTACAATGCAATAACAGTGCATACAGTAACTACTTTCAGCTTGCAACTGTAGTCTTATCAAACATGAGCACAATTAAAGCTTACACTTTACAAGAACATTTCAACAATATTTTCTACGAAACGCTAAAACCACTTCAAAAGTAAGCTTATTAAAATTTCTTCTGTAACTAAAAAGATTATTTTTAATTAAAATATTTTTGGTATTAAACATTTTAATCAATTTAACAGGTTTTTGCCTTTAAATTTGCTGAGTTAATTAATAACTTTGTATAAATTAATTAAGAACTCCTTTTTTTCAGAACGATGAAAAGACAGTCTTGTATCAGTTCGTTTGTATTTGCTTGTCAATTTTCTTTTACGTATATTTTAATTGCGATAACGTTACATTTTGGAAAAGTTATGATGTTAAGCAATGAAATTACACCTTTTAATTATTTACGGTTTGAAAAATTAAAATTTATTTTAGTAATCGCAAAAAAAAAGAAAGCTATTATTTTTATACAAAGTATTGCCATTAAATTTGCCTAATAAAATTAATTTGCATAAAATAAATTTTAATTTTTAAATTTGCATAAAATAAATTTTAACTTATAAATTTAGAAGTTATGAAAAATGAAGAATTATTGATGATCAAAAGTCAATAATTAATAATGGAATATCCACACTTACTCTATTAATAAATATAATCAGTAATCAAAAATTCTATTGCTAAAAATTCAACAAAGTATAAAAACTAACGCCAAAATAAGTTACATAGAATAGAAATTGAAGCTATTGCAACAAGTCATGAGAATATGAATTAGGTAATTATTATGAGTAATTTCTGCAGTGTTATACAGTGTTACTGTATGACATGTTTGTAGTAATAATTAAATTAATATTGATTGATTGATTAATTAATTAATATTAATAGTAATGGTAATAATAATAAAATAATAAATAAGGGAAATTTTATACCTAAATTTGTAATCAATTACTGCAGGGTTGTATTACTAACTCAGTTCGGTGCTAACTTTATCAGTCAACTAATTGCATCAGTAAGTGATATCTCGAAGGCTCGAATAGCTTCCGGAAATATTCTAAATGTGATCAAGGAAACAGCTGTTGATATGAACAATCTTAGTGGAGAAGGCTTAAGACCAGTTAGTTTTCATCAAAAAATTCTTGATTTAAAATCGTAATTTCCTTGTTATGTAATCATATCAAAACTTTTGCTTTAAAATTTATAAATTTTTATTACAAAAAAAATATGCATTATTAAATTACTGATAATGTTGTCCATTTTCAATGGTCACTTTATTAAGTTATTAAGTAACCGGAAGTCATTTTATTTATTCAAAAAATGAATTATTTTTGATGATAGTTTGCTTGATTTATCGGAGAATGAAATTTTTGTGTTGATATTTTTAATATTCGCAAGCAAAACAAAATAATGGTAGCGTAGTTATTTCAGAAAACTGTGGGTCGATTATTGTTGAAAAACGTTGAATTCCGTTATCCATCTCGTCCATTATATCCCGTGTTGCGCAATATTACTTTAAAGGTAGCGCAACGATAAATTCATTGAAAGTGTTTTATTACTAATTAATTTTAATACCAAATTACTTGAACCTTGACAATTTTTTTCAATTTTTAACTAAATTTGGAATTGAAATTTTAATGGTCTGTTACACTTTAAAAGTCATAAAGCTTAAAATGTATTACCTTCAGGTCCGGCCAGGAGATTCAATAGCCATCGTAGGTCCTTCAGGTTCAGGAAAAAGTTCCATTCTTGCGCTGTTTCAACGTATGTATAGTACCACAAAAGGAGAAGTAGTGAGTAGTTTTTTTTCCTTATTTGTTTTAAAAATTTGCATATTATGAAACTATTATTCAATTTATCGAAAAAACATATTTGAATTAAAGTTTTAAAAAAATATCATTCTTTTTTACAGTTGATTGATAATTACAACGTGAACCAAATCAATCCTGCTTACTTGAGACGTGTTATTGTTTCGGTTGGACAAGAACCAGTACTTTTTTCATTTACTATACGTGAAAATATTGGTAAATTATTTTTCAAAAACGTGCACTATTTTATTTTAAATACTTAATAAGTGTAAAAATTTAATAGAAAATATGCGGAATTTTTTGGTACCATTTGGTTTTAGCAGCCATCGTGCTTGTCAGTTGAAAATTGCAAAGTTGTATTTTATTTTGAATTTGGAAATTGTCCAACTTTTTCAAAATTGTTTGTGGTAATATAATTATTCTATAATCATTTTTTTGACAGGATATGGCTTACCGGATGATGAAGCAACCGAAGAAAAAATAATAGAAGCTGCTAAAATTGCTAATATTCATGATTTCATCTTATCTTTACCACAAGTAAATTTTAACTTCATAATTTAAAATGAAAATAGATGAGCTTTCTTAGTTAAGAATTTAGCTTCAGTTATCTATATCTAGACTGAACTAGGAATATCAGAAGAGATAGCTTTTATATGAAAAGCTTAAATTATAATAAACTGCTAGCTTTTTTATTTTAAAGGGTTATAATACTGAAGTTGGCGAATTTGGAGCACAACTTTCTGGTGGACAAAAACAACGAATTGCAATTGCTCGAGCAATAATACGAGAACCACGAGTATTACTACTTGATGAAGCAACTGCTGCTCTGGACACAGCTAGCGAAAAAGTTTATTCAAATTTTGTAGCTATGAAAATTATTTGCATAAGATTTGTTTAAGACTTAATTTTGTTTTTACTTTTTACTGCAATAAATTTTATAAATTTTTATATTTCTTAGACTAATAAATATTTAAAAACTGTACTCGCAATATGCAAGTTTTATCAGAAATGCACTGATAATTTCTAGGCAGTACAAAGCGCTCTCGAATCAGTTAGCAAGAACTGTACTTGTATTTACGGTACATTTATGCATTTTGTTGTAATCAGCAAATATTAAATCATATTTTTAATCAAAAAAATTAAACTTAGTAAGCTATGTTTATAATTGTGTAATATAGAAGAAGTCTATAGCGTAGGGTTTATTGAAAATATCTCATTACTTCGTAATTACGTGACGTGACTTAAAATAATTCATGAGTCAATCAGTATATATAAGTAAAACTAGCTGAAAAATTATTATTATTATTTACTAATTTTGTGACTATGCAGATGTTAATTACTGCTACATCGGATTTATTTTTTTTGATTGGGCCTAATTTAATTATGATAAAAATTGACGTGTATTTATAAATAGTTTCAAAGAAATTACAAGTAATTATAAGTAATGTCTCAATTTTATTTCTGAAGTTAATATCGTGCGTTCAAATACAATACGCAAATTTTGATATACTTTCAGTAGCACATCGTTTGTCCTCTATAAGATCAGTGAACAGTATTTATGTATTGGTTGACGGTGAAATAGCCGAACAAGGTACGTTTTTACGTGTAAATCTGACGTAGAGCCAGATAGGTATTGATAGAATATGAATTATCGCTGTGAATTCTATTCTACTTTTTTAAATTGAATCATGAAATTGAAATAACATCACTAATGATAATTGTTCAATAAAAGATTATAATTTTAAAAACTAGTAAAAATTCTACGATTTGCAACACATTTCTTGAAAATATTGGACACTACTTAAAATTCTATTAAATTATTATGTATTTAATTCAAGTTTTTAGGTACACATCAAGAGTTAATGGAAGAAAAAGGTTTGTACTACGAAATGAATCAATCAGAAATATAAATATTTTTTACTTCACTAATTAATATTAATATGTATGCGAAGCGCAATTTGTATCACACAGCACTGCTTCATTCCTTGCATATTTTGTTACTCCCAAAGCATTTCACTTTTAATAATAATTCGTCTGTTTAAATAAAATTCAGCCAAAATAAATTTTATTAAATTATTTTTCAAAAAAGCTTTTTACATATAATAACAAAAAAAGATGTTATAAAGCAAAAAATAATGCAATTTACTGATTGTCTTTTAAAATATTTTCTATAATTTTACTAATCTTTTTTATATTTTTATTAAATTTAATTTGGTTTTTATAGCCAAAAATATGAAAATTCTTAAAATTTGTCAAGTACACATTACAAGAAAAAGCTGGTAAAAGTAATTTGAGCTTATAAAAATTAAAATCAAAAACAGGCTTATTTTACAGCATCTGTTAGCCAACCTTTAATCACAGAATATTAGTACTGATTTTATGCAAATTTGGAAAAGGTATTTTTGCATAACTGATGATATTAGTGACGTTCTGCTTTGAATGGATCTTCCGGATGGTTGATCATGCTGGAAATAAATAATTGTATTTGATCAAATATAAAATATGAAAATTCTTAAAATTTGTCAAGTGCACATTACAAGAAATTAGAAAAAGTAAATTATTCCAAAATAAAATATTATAATTTCTTTCTTTTTTTATTAAAAAGTTATAAATATTTAAAAATATATATGTATATTTTGAAAAATAACTAATCGAAGAAGAAAAGACGTTGTCGATATTTGACTTGGAGCAGTTCTTGTACTTCACTTTCCGTAAGTTTAAAATCAAATACCTAAATGATAGATAAATTTTGCACATTTTTTTGAAATTTAAA
The DNA here is from genome assembly GCA_900618365.1 of Thelazia callipaeda. Classification (NCBI taxonomy): domain Eukaryota; kingdom Metazoa; phylum Nematoda; class Chromadorea; order Rhabditida; family Thelaziidae; genus Thelazia; species Thelazia callipaeda. Next base: position 11,070 of record UYYF01000505.1, read on the forward strand.
ATAAGGCTATTTTGAATATTTGAAAATCTTATGTACTAATAAATTTATTTGTAATCATTTCAATATATTATTTTTGAACTTTTATCGTTTATTTAAATAATGCATTTGGTTTAATATAATCTCAAAATATTATAAAATTTACATCAAAATTTTCTTTGACTCGATTTTCTTTCACACTTTTTGGAATAACACCAATATTACGATCTATCAGATATCGTAAGCAGATCTGCGCAGGTGTTTTATTGTACTTTTTAGAAAGTCTTAGCACTGTCTCATCTTCCATATCTGCTTTAGCTTTAGCCCATTGCAATTTGCTTAAAAATGCTTAATTATTATAAAAAATAAAAATAAACGCAACAATAAGTTACTACCATATTATATTATATCGTATCTATAATAACTATTCATAAAATAGACTTTTAAATGTCAAAAGTTTACCCTCTTTGTGGTACTTTTAATTATTATAAAAAATAAAATACAGAAAACCATAAGTTACTATCATATCACATTTATCAAATCTGCTCAGATCATATTATATCATATCTACGATAAGTATTTATAAAATATAATTTATAAATGTCAGAAGTTTACCCTCTTTGCGGTACTTCCCAGTCAACCCGTCCTGGTGATCCAAGTGGTGCATACGCAGTCAGTGAGATATCATGCTTGTTGCACAGTTCTTGTAAATCAATTTGAGGAAAGTATACATGGCATTCTACCTGAAATGATTTAATTAAAAACAAATAAAAAAATTATAAATTTTATTCAACAAAAAATTATTCACTCTTTTTTTTTGTCTTTACTAATAGAAATTACTTAATTTTTGACTAATTTTTTTACAAAATACACTTAAAAATTACATTAAAACATATAAAATGCTTTTTTTTAAAAGAATTATTAGACAATATTCTGACCTGAACATTATGAATTTTAACAGAAGCAGATTTTTGTACTCTTTCAATTTGATTTAAATTGAAGTTTGAAACACCAATTGCTTTTGTCAAACCTTTTTTAAATACACCTTCCATACCCTGTAAACAATAGTTTTTAAATTAATTTTTTAATGACACAAATTGTCATATATAAAAATATAAAATTAAAAATAAGTCATAAAATTAAGAAAATAATAATAATTAAAGAATGAATTAATAACTAACCGTCCATAATTTTTCCAATGAATCCGATGTGTCTGGTGTAGTCATTTGAAGCTATAAAATAAGCTACTTGAATAAATTTATATACATATTCAATAGATAATTCAGATTACTTTTGAATTGATCAGATGCAACCAATAATATGAAATTGCTTAACTTCAAAACTTATATGAAATATTAATATTTCAAAAATTGAAGACTAGAAAATGCTAACATCAAAAGAGGTAGGCATGTGGATCAAATATAAATCCACATAATTTGTTCGCAGTTTTTCTAATGATTCGTTAATTTGTCCTTCTACTTCTTTAGCTCGATTATGTGTACACCACAGCTAAAATCCAATTTTTCAATTTCAGTCATAACTTCTATTAATGACTGAATGATTATTACGTGATATTACCACGTGTACAATGACATCTTTTTTTTTTCCTAAAAATATACTGATAAAGTTTGTAAAGTTTAATTTTAATATTTCAATCATAATACTATAATTATGAAACAATTTAATGTTTAATGCTTAATAATCATATACCAAACAGTACTAAACGCACAAATAAGTTTGCTTCAATTCTACAAATTAAAATAATTATATATTCCATCAAAATTACAAGCTGAAAAATTTTTGCAAAATAGAAAGCATTTGTTGCTTAGAGTTTTTTTGTTTTGTTAAGAATATCATAACTATTATTTTTGTAAAATCAAAAAAATAACATTAATATCACGAAAAGTAAAATTACATTACTGTATTCTTCACAGTTAAAAAGTTAGTTTACTGCGTACAAACGATTAAATTTCAAGTAAAAATAAGAAAAATCCAAATAGACAACTGAAAGAATAAAAAATGGAAAAATATTAAATATTATAACAATTTTTCATTGTATAAAAATTACAAAAGGTTAAAGTTGAAGTATTAACCTTTGTAGTTATGAAAACATCTTCGCGCTTGAGCTTTCCAGGCTTAATGAATTCTTCATCGAGAACCTTGCCCAAGTCTTGTTCATTATTGTAACAAGCAGCTGTGTCCACCAACCGATATCCAGAATTTAATGCATAGCGAACTGAAGTTGCTGCTTCCCCTGGTTTTGACTAAATCCACAATAATATATGTATAACTCTCAGATCAATAATTATTTTAGTAATTAATTGTTGGAATAATTAATAATGCACAGTTATTGCATTTTACACTTATTATTATTTTACTATTAATAACAATGATTATTACTGCTGTGCTGAGTGATACATTTTCTTCATTGTCTAATGCAAGCAAACCCAACTATTCTCTCTATAATAATAACAATAATAAT
>UYYF01000506.1:0-13522 GCA_900618365.1 Thelazia callipaeda
ATATATATATACGCAGGAGATGAAAATGATGTTTTCATGACAATACATTCATCAAATGAGATTAACATGCCGTCACCTGGTGAAAATTTTAGTCAAATCGGATAATAATAATTTCTGCAATATATATGTATACATATATGCATAAAATGGATCCACTCTCTATTTCAATCCATTTTTACAATTTCAAAAAGTGTCACATGGAGAATATTATTGAATAGTAGTGGTATTTAATTTGTTGTATGTGCTAATAATACAGCTGAGATTAAATAAAAAACATGAAATCTTTAGCAGTTTTCATTATTAAAACTGCTACTGTTTTATAGTTTGCTCACTTAAAGAATTAAAGTTTTTTAACTTATTTATAAATGCAGTTATTATATGAAATTATCATCCATCATTACTATTCATTTTTATTTTTTCCCATTAAGTAAAGTTGCACCAAATGATCAATTTACCATTTAAACATGTTAACGGAGTAAACTTTAATGGGTTATGTAGGTGAATTAATATCGTTATTACTAACTGAAAAAAGCAAAAATGGCATGACCTTTTTCTTATATTCACACTAATACCAAATTTTTTGGTAAATATTTTTGCTGCTACTCTGTCTGCTTATATTTGTGTAAACAAGTAGTGTAATATTCAAAATAGGTGCTGACTTACTTCAGAACTGGAATGAAATGGATTTATCCTCATTTATGATAATTGCCTGTAATTTAAAGATACTTCTAATATATACGCTTTTCACTATTGTAATGTTTCCTGTAAAAACATTTTTTCTTATCTATTTACCCCAAGATATTTATTTCATGTTTCCTCTTTTGTTTCATATCACTGTATTATCATACTGGTTTTTACTATTAATTCATCTTCTTATGGTCTACTTTTTGCCATGCCCGCCTCATTTTTCTCTCGGAGCCTTATGTAAATGACTACATAATTTTATTCAAGCTCTACTTTTTGGCTGTAATCAAAGAATGAAAATATTGTATGTGTACAGCTAGTGATCATTTTATACAGCAGAATTTTTACGTACAACAGAAGTAATGACAATTTTGTATGGCAAAGTTTTAATTTGTCATGTAATTGGCATGTATCAAATTATTTGTTTTAGTTAGGATTTATTTGCAGTCTTCACTGTTGTCATTGTTGCAGAAGTTCTGTCGCTGTATGATTGCCATACAAGTTCATTTTTTTGAGCCAAATTGCACTTATTGTGAAGGCTTTGATTAACAAAATCGGAACATTATTTGTAGATGTGATTGGCTGAGTATTATTTTTCGCTAAAATTACACCAAAAATATTATTTTGAATAATTCAAATGCACATTTTATGTAAATTTTTGGAATTCAATACATTAGCCAAAGCATATTGTCTTATTTATTGTGATTGAAAAAATATTCAGCCAAAGCACATGTAAAAGAGAATGCTTAATTTTGACGAAATTTTAGGATTAAAAAAATGAACAAAAATGCACTATTCACTTAGCAGTTCTAAATAATCGTTCTTATCAGTGCCATCTCTTGATTTTAATTTATCAAATTTAGTACACATGGATTAGAAAGCTTTTAAAATTTTATGTTTTTAACAGTTATATTCAAATACTTAAGCGTTTTTGGACAAACTTTACATTTTACTTTCGTTATTTTCAATACTTATTAATGTGATAATTTAATAATTATTTTTCAATTTATGCGATAGTTATAATAGTTGATGTAATTTTCCACCTGAAACACTGCACAAATTCAACTTTTAGTCTACATTAAAAGCAATTACTTTTTAACAATTTGATCTACAAATCACTTTTTATTTTCAAAATTTCAAACTCTATTTTTTCACAAGAAAGTGGATAATTATGGATAACCTGTCTAAGTTAATGAATTTGTATTATATTTATGGTGCTCACTTTTCATGATTTTACACTTGTTACAATCTGTATTAACTTTGCTGCTCTTATTCCAATGCAGTTTAGAATAAAATGCAGAAATTTTGACAATTGCAATAGCTGAGACCAGTCAAGGCATCATTATTACTTTACTTATGTTTTGATTGCATTCTGAAATGTTTACTTACTCAGATGTTGAGTAAGCATTGTTTAGCATAGTTTATGTTTGCCAACATTTTCTCCTAGAAAACTAAATTGTTGATAACATGGAAACATAAACATATTTTTTCTTCTATGACGAATTGATACTGAGGGAATTATAGCGTGTAACAGAAACCACACTTTTTGTATTTTTCGTTTTCTTGCTTGCAGTCTTATTGAAACTACTTTTAATACATTTTTGATCTAAAATTTCTACACAAGTACTTTTTTACATACTTGAATAGAATCAAAATTTCATAAATTTATGACTTTTTTGACAAGAATCATTTGTGTACTTTTGTGCAGTAATTGCAAAGTTATTGCAAAACAATGAGCAATATTCAAATATTATGATGATTTTTGCAGAAGTGAATTTACTGAATGAGGTAAAATGGATCACTTGGTTCCAATTACAAATACAGAAAGTTGTTGCAATGATGCTTTTAAAGCTGTTCGAGCAAATCATTTAAACTGTCTAACTAAAATGAACAAAGAAGATTTGGAACAAAAGGATATCAATGGACATACACCGCTTCATATAGCCTCCAAACTTGGCTTCTTGCAAGTTATCGAGTAACCTTTTCTCTTTCTGTTTTTAAAGTGCTCATGTAATATTTAAAAATTGCAAGCTTACAACCTTCAAATATGATTGCTTAATGAAAATCATAACTGTTTTGATGTTTAGTTTACTTCAAAATGAAGCACCAGCGACTAAGGATGCCTTATCAGTATTTGGCGAAAACCCTGCGCTTGTTGCTGCAGGTGAAGGACAAACACTGAGCGTTGAATTATTGTTTAATGGAAGCTCTAAACACGCACTGAATCTTGCCCAACAACGAGATATCAACGGTACATCAGTATTGATGGCTGCTGTTGCTCGAGGAAACAATTCTTTAGCTTTATGGCTTTTAAGACGTTTTGGAAAGCCACTGGCAATGTTACCTAATAACTTTCGCATGCTACCTTTACATGTTGCTGCTGCACAAGGTTAGCAACATGCTATTTTTGGTGGATAGCATGCTTAGGCTTCATATTTATGCAAGATTATTATTTTTTAATTATAAAAAAGTATAGTATAGTAATTATAATACATACGTTTGAAATATATAAAATTTAGTAAATTTTATGCCGTCAATACTTACCTTTCAAATACTGCATATAGAACTCATACTTGCATATATCCAGTTACGACACACATGAATTATGTCGTGATTACATTTTAATTGATTGCAAACACAGCATTTTCCAGTGCAAAATATCAGCCCAAAAAAATACAAACAATGGTTTGTAGGTAATATAGAATTTATCCGGAGTGCAATCAAGTATGATCGACGTATGGTCAACTTTAGAGATTTATTTGGTAATTTGTGTTTATTTGTTTAGCCTAAATTATTTTATTTGTGTTAGGGAATCAACTCTGCTTATCTGTAAAACACTATTAATAGCCTCAATATTTATAAATCTCATAATTACTATCACTAATATCAGTTATATGGTGACCCTTTTACTAATAATTTATAATTATTTTGAAAAGCAATCATATATTGTTGCATAGGATGCACTCCCGTGTTCTATGCTGTTCAAGGTGGTTGTTTCAATTGTGTTCGATTGTTGATTGAAAGAGGAGGAGATATTTGTGTTGTATCTGATAAAGGTCAATCTTTGTTGCATGTTGCATGCTTATCAGGCCATGCTCACATTGTTCGCTGGATAATACGTCGTTCCACACCCAATGCTATATTGTGGACTACAAAGGATAATGCAAATGCTATCCATTGTGCTTCATGTACATTTTTTATTCATTTCAACATTTGTTAGAACAAAGTAAATTTTTAACAACCATCATTAAATCCACCTGCTTCAGAAAATGCTAAGAATTAGGCGAGATGATACTGAGAAGTTTAGAAGTTTCGCAAATCACGTAAAGTGAACAATCAATAAACTTAATTTGTACTAATCATAATATGTTTTTCAGTTAGACCATGTATGTATTATTGATACAATGTATAGAAACTTTCAGACAGTGGGAGTGTCGCTACATTGAGTATTTTACTTCAAAGTATACCTCAGAAACGCCGACGACAACTGCTAACTTTACGAGATTCTCGAGGCAATACTCCCCTTCATCTTGTAGCTATTAATAATCACATTGATGCTGCACAGTATTTGGTTAGTTTCAAATATGTAAGTGCAAATCACTTCACTTAGCATCATTTTGGTAGCTTATCAGTAAAAAAAGACCGTTCCCTTTAAGCTAAGTGATGTGGTTCTTTTGGCAGGCACAAAAAAGAACCACTTTTATGGTTCTTTTTTGTACCCAATTAATATTGTTAGAATTTCTACCAATGAACGCTTGATAAGTTGTATGATATAAGCAACTTATTCAAAAAAAAGATGCTTCCATGCATGTAATAGTGAAATTTTGCACATTCTCTTACTGTGGAACTTCCGGCGTATATTATGTAAAAAATGCCGTAACTATGACGATTAAAATACAATATTTTTTTAGTAGCTTTAAATATTGATGCATTGCATTTATCAATACAAAATATTAGCTTAAAGAATTAAAATTTCAGTTAGAAAATGGTGCTGAAACAGGATTACTAAATATAGCAGGACAAACAGCTGAAGCTATTGCATATTTACGAGCAAATTATAAACTTACAAAACTTTTATCGTACTGGAGAGGTATGGATCATAGTAAAAATTTTTATTTACGACTAATCAATACTGATTTTTTATTTTCCGTAGTTTATTATCACTCAGCATTAAATATCAAACGTTTATGAGTTTAGAAAGCATTCATTACTACTGATGATAAACAATTTGTTAAAGAACGAAATGAAAAGAAGAGAAGAGCAAAGCTTTCAACAACTATATCAACCGATCCACACTACGGGGATAATGGTTATTCGTCCGGTTATTGGAGTACTAGGAGCCAAACAATGCCAAACAGCTCAAGCCATGTTGTGCCAACGAATTTCACTGTATCACCATCAACCCTACATCAAAACAGTGTTCTTCATAATTTGCCAAAGGATAATTCATGCAGCAACATCCCTGTGTATGCTTCGCTTCTATACTTTCGAAAAGTCAAACCTCGTCATATGAAACCAGCACTTATCCCTGTCACAAGATGATAATTCTTATTATAGTAAAGTAGCAGTAAGTGCATTACGCCCAGTAACTTACATTGCATCGGACGAAGGTGGCCGAATTTATGAAGATCATTCATTTCAAACTGACTCTGATTCTTTACGAGAGGCAACTAAGGTAACTGATTCTTTTCCAATAATTTCCTTTATTCCGAAGAGATTTACTTACGGAAAAAGAGAATCATATATTGTTGCATAGGATGCACTCCCGTGTTCTATGCTGTTCAAGGTGGTTGTTTCAATTGTGTTCGATTGTTGATTGAAAGAGGAGGAGATATTTGTGTTGTATCTGATAAAGGTCAATCTTTGTTGCATTAAAAAATTAAAAAAACAAGTAGGACAAGCTGGGTGCACTCTTTGCTATTACATTTCATGTCAGTGAGCAGGAAAAATATCTACATGGACTTACACAAACATGTTTTAGAACCGAAAAGTAAAATATATGTCAGTGATTATATAGGTTCTCGATGAAGATGAATGGAGAGAAAGTCTAGCAGCCGTCGCACATATTGACAGAGTTCTACAAGAAATCGACCCCTGAACTTATAGCAACATTTAGCTTATCCGCAGCTCTAACTCTTCATTTACTTCCAATTGATTCATATTATGTGTTACTCATTACTTTTTCATTTAATTTCTCTTAAAATCTTGTTCAATGCATATTATTTATTTCGTCTTGAATAATGCAAATGTACAAGTTAATTCCGGCAGCAATCAATATTTAAAGCATTTTGTTATACAAATCACTATCTACAAATTCTATGTTTGTATTATCCTCCAAAATTTATAGCCGTGCGAACTACTTGCGATTTAATTGTCACTTTTACTTTTACCAACTTCATAACACAAAGCTGGCTATTTATTTTTTTTTTCGTATTGCCACAATCTAATAAAGTTTCTACATCCGTTTTACCAGCATGGCACTGGCTCAATATAATTTGACAGATACTTTTTTATAGGAAGATTTTCATTTACCATTCCCTAACAGCTTGCATAATTTACAGACATTCACTCCAATCCAGGATGTTAGAAGAAAATTTAATTCCAATTATGTCATTAAGTAAAAACAATCACAAATAACATGACATCAATTAGACATGATGTAGGCACAAGTGTACGAAGCAGCGCAATCTTTACAAATCTGGCCTCAACAATTTTGTACACAAGATATGAACTCATTTTGTTGATTCCCTCACCTACGACGAAACACTCTCTTTCCAGGAAGTCTCTTTAACGTTTTATTGATTTCTCGCGTCCCACGCCTACATTTCTTCCTTTCTTGTAAATGAAGTCTTTCTCGCTCTACTACATGCTCTCTTGTTGGAGCCGAATTACGTGATTGCAATTGAAATGCCATTTGACGACCACCAAATGATGTGCATTGTTCATTTTCAGTAACTTCATGAAGACTCTCGCGTTTCGCACCCATCGTCTCAACCTTTGTCTGCAGTACTCAAGTTTTCTTAGATTTCATGAATTTAAGCAAAAAAATTTGCATACCAAAAAATCTAACTATGAACAAAAAAAAATAGTCCTGAAATAAATCAGAAAACAGTGAGTAGAAACAAGCTCTTTCTTCCTTACTGATGACAAGTATTAGCTAAAGAAACCTAATAAGTAAAAAAATGACACTGCACTTAATGAGACAATGAAAGCCATGAATAGAAATACTCGAAATTTCAAAGCAAGGAACGACCTCTTTATCATCCACCTTTTGTTGTAAGTAATGGCTCACATCTTCACCTGCATCTAATTCAATTAAATCGAAACCTTTTGGTTTCCGATCCTTCAATTTTACTGAACATAGATTTCTGTCAGCTCTCTTCTCTTCAATTTCAGCTTCCATCTGAAAATAGAAAATGAAAAACTTTTCCTTATTTAGAAGCGAAATAAGCTAAATTTACAACAATTTATTTGCATGAGTTTAAAATGATTAAATAACGAAGTAATTTTCATAAATTCCCTTACTAGCATATCTTTTTCCGAAATACTTTCACTGTCACTATCAAGATCACTTTCAGAATCTTCACCACTAACACTGCTCGTGTTGCTGCTACTTGTGCTTCCACTGACATCCACGTCATTCAAATAAATACTGCTCTGCATTTCCAACTAAAATTTATTCGATACTAAACAGTTTTTCACATCTCGTATGAATATTTCACTCACAGAATACTGAAAATTCTCCTGAATTCCAAAAAACGAAAACTTGAACACTATTGTTTGAAAACGAGAGAAACAACAGAAAATGAATATTTTCAGTAAAAAAACCTCTTCTTCGTCTTTACTGCTCACACCACCATTTCTCCTCCGCAATTTCAATTGTTTGTCCTTCAATTTTTTGGAAGCCTGTGCAAGCTGCTGATAATGCTCACTGCTTTCATCAATTTGAAAATCAGCATTCGTGAAAAGAGAGCCGAATCGCTCGTCTGACAGTATGGAAGTTATTTGTTCACTCTAAAATATATGTAATAAGCTAAAAGATTTCACAACTCATCATTTTCAGGAAACTGACAACAAAGATCTCATAAAGCATCTGGAAATAAACCTTTTTCCGTGCTTTTTTATTAACTTTTTTCATTTCTTCCGTCAAAGACAGTTCAGTTATTAATTTTGATGCCAGTTCTCTGTTAATGCTCGGCAGTGTCGGTTTCTTTACTGTTTTATGAGTAACTGGTAAAGAGCGCTGCTCATCAATTTTTTCCATTATCTGAAAACGTATTTGAAGTTTTTAATATGAAATCAAACTTGATAAATATGCCTCAATTGTTGAAAGTAAAAAAAAAAAGAAAAACAATAAAAACGTATTAAAAACTTCAACAGGAAGACAAGAAAAGCAGATCACCTTTCTTTGTTTGTAATTTTCATATGCAAACGGCTGTGTAAACATCTCTGCTTTATTGTAAAGTCGCATATCCATGAAATAACCATGCATATATGCACGCAAAAGATTTGTTCCAATAAGATGTGACAAACCTACTTCCTCAAGCTGCTCTTTTGTCACAAATTTGTAGTCATCATACACTAAAAGAAATGAATGAAACAGATTTAGTTCATTTTGTGAAAAACATAGCCCTAAAAATCTCAAAATACATTGTAAGATAAAAATCAAAACTATTCTAGTATTTAATCAAGTTGTCTGCGTCAGTTTAGAAATGGTTAAAATGAAATCATTCAAAAAATTTGCAAAGAAGACCAACAGACAAAGATAACGCGAACAAAAACGTCTTCTCTGATTCATAAAAAATTGTGCGTTTATAACATAATAAAGCCTAGTAGATATAAAGATATACTGACTGCAAAGGAGACAAAGGAGACCACTTAAGAAACACCAAGCGATGCACACTTAACTCAAATGCGAATGCTGAACAAGTGAACAGTAAAAATCATACCCACTGGTTGTTCCGCTTCTTCAAGTTCTTCTGTAATCATCTCAAGATAAGAACACCATTTAGGAGCCATACCCAGAGATGGAACGAAATATTGTAACAACTTTGGAGCTTCATTTGCCATAAACAGAAGTCCTGAAACAAAATTACTTATGAAATAATGAAGCAAGGCTTCAATATTCCTTTTTAATGCCAATAAAAAGAAAATACAGCCTCGAAATAATTCGGTTTACACATCACGTAAATTACACACCGGAGCCAGGGTAGCGACAGAAACTGTTTAAATTGGATCCAGGTTCGATAGCAGCAAATGGTTTACCATCCATTTCTTGCCACATTTTCAATACACGCATATCCATACTCAGGACAAGATTATGGTCAGGAACAAAATCAAGTTTAGTTATCGGTAAGCCATTCTGATGGTCTTTAATAAACAAGGGTTTGCTGGATCTGATATCGAATAGTAAGATCTGTAATAAAATCTAAAAATGAAATTCTGAAAAAACAAAAGATGAAGAAATGTTTCTAGACAATGAAAAATTTTGTTAAAAAACTAACATGACCGGTACTAGTACCGACTCCAAGATGAAGCGAATCTTTGAAACACAATGAGGTAACTTCTGGTAGCTCACTAAAATGAATGACGTACACAAAAATCATGGAAGATTGAGAAAAATCTGGAGGGAATAACAATTTCATTGCACAAATGAGATATAGTAGTGAGTTAAACTCCACTTATGCGAAGGAAAATATAAAGCGCAATCGAGAATGCCACATCGACTTGCATCTCTATGATCCCAAGCTTCGATATGACCATCATTCGTTCCACAAGTAAAAAGCTGGTGATCTTTATTGAATTCGCAACATGTCAATGAAGAGGACGATGTTTTCAAAGGCTCCAGAAACTTTCCTTCTTCCAAATTCAAGCGCCATATTTCACTGCTGTAATTTTAGTATTTGTCAATCGATTCAGTTAAGAAGTAGCTCTCTATTTATGCAATGATATCGTCTCAATAATTTCATCACAGCTATAAATAAATTTTAATGAACCTCATAGTAGACCATGGTGTCCACGCATTATACAACGATGGTTAAAATATTTTTAACTATGCCATAAATGGGACACAAAAAGCTATTTCTTAATTATAAATTTCATTTTAACACAAAACTGAAAAAAATTATTTGAAACTTAAGTGAAGGTTTTCAAACAAAAAACCAAATACAATAAAAAAATAACATAATTAGAATATAAAGAACCTTGTTTCACGAACATTTGATGAATTAGAAAGATTTAAAAAAATATATGGGTGACAATCTCCTTTCAACCAAAGAATTTTAGCAAGATTCAGTTTTCAGAATACCTTCCGGGATCACATAAAAAAGTGCTAAGAAAGGATGAATAAAAATAAAATAACTCACCCACTTCCCACAATGTACAGATCACTCACTTCATGACAGAAGGCCATATCACGACCAAATTTTGGAATCCTCATTCTGAAATACCTTCCATAGGCAGCATGCATCTCGAGATATCGTTCTTCTTGCAGAAGAATGAACTGAAGAACAGAAGTTATTTTAATGGATAAGCAATTTCTAACCCGCCTATCACCAGAAAATTTACAGAACTCTTCACCTTTACTAGAAAATTATTAACTCTGAAGAGAAAAAAACAAAAAATATTGCAATTTCGTCACATTTCAACTCCATCAATGGAAAATATATCAATAATTTTTTTTTCACCTTAGAATAATCATCACTGAGCACAATCATTTTTACGACATCAGCATCCAGACCTCGTGAAAACTTCAAAGACAGATCATCTACATCAAAACATTTTAAAAAGGGCTTGTAGGTACCTGAAAATTGCCCTATCTGTTCTTTACTTTGACTATTATTGAAGTATTATTTGGATACGAATAAGGCTTACCATTTTTCCTCAAAATAAGTGAACTTTCTTCTTTATGCGATTTCAAATTACTCTAACTAACATAAAACAAACTAGATAATTATATATCAAACACTGAAGTAGTAAGAAAAATGAAGTACAGAAGGTTACTGCAAATTGTTACAGACTCCGTTAGTCACCTAATTTACAAAACTGAAAAATATAATAATAATTTGGATGACTGAATCTACAATACCAGTAGCAAATATGTAGCGTCCATCAGGAGAGATCGTGACTGTATTACTCATGTCTGGCATGTCAAAATCTTGTATCAATTGTATTCGTCTTCGCAAATCTGTAACATAAACTAGTACTCGCTCGTATTTAAATGATATTCATGTATATGTCATGCAGCAGGAACAATTCTAATCTTCGTAAAAATTCAGACCTATATCTTTTTGTTCCAGCTTTCGCCGTCTTCGGTCAGTAATCCAATCCGGAATTGATTTGCCTGCACTTAAATTATAAATTTTGACATTATTTGCCGACAACACCTGCATCTTGGATTAGAACCTACAAAATTACTGCATAATTTACACCTGAAATCAACCAAAAATAAGAATAAATGTAATGACCAACGATACTTTTGAAAAACTCAAATATCTAAGCACATTGTTTGAATTTTAAAACTTGTGACTTCTTAGTTAAGAACCGAGTCTTCAATTACAAAACCTAGCAGTGGACGCTCCGTAGTTCACAATGTTTCCAGTACAAATGCATATGTGCTGTTGCGGTGTGTATCAGTTATGAAGTATTAGGAGGATAGTTGGTACTATACTAATCATAAGTAAAGGAGCATCTTGCTTATTATTATCGTGACTTAAATGTGGTCGTTTTCAATAGTTTTCAAAAACAACAGGAACTAATTTTTTTCGAACTTTTCATTGACAGTTTGTATCGACATGTAAGCAAGGATTTTGTGAATGAAATTCTGGTGATTTTTGCGTTGCTGACATTGCATTTCCTGTGGATGAGATTACTAAATTTGCAGAAAATAATCAGCCTTATATTAATTCAGAAAGTTATTCTCCCTTTTATACTAAATTGCTGTAAAAACAAGTGATTTCAAAGTATAATATATCGATATATAATTAATTATAATATTATAAAGAAGTGCGTATAATAAGTGATGGAAACTGAATCTGAAATGAATTTTAGAAAGTTACTTCATAGAAATAAAAATATAAAAATGATAAACTCGTGAAGAATAAAAAAGAAATTTTGCACATGAGAAAACGGATGCACGTACAAATTATGCAGTGCTGTAATTGCATTGTGCAAAAATTTTAACAACAAACTACCGTAAAAGTGTCTAAGAAATGAACAGTTTTTCATTTCTGTACACGTCCGTATACGTCAGTATGAAATGACTTTGTAAGTGAGGTTGCGCATTACATTCATTCAATGAAAATCCCATTATATTAGTTAAGATTAATGAAAAAAAAAATAGCCCTGAAAATTCCTCAGCTTCTTTGAAATTCTTCGTGTTTTACTTCATGTTTTCAAACGATGCGAAGATTTGAAAGCAATTCACTAATTATTCAGAAGGCTAATGATGCTGAGCTAATATTTTAAAAATGCAATTTGATATTATGAGACGATACATGATCTTGTTGAGCTTACAACCAAAATTGTATGTCCACTTTAGAATCACTATTGGTATCACTAAATATTGATTAACGGTCGTAGTCATGGAAATTTAAACTAGAGGTGAATCAATTTTTGAGTGATTTTCAAAACAGAGGATTCTATTATATCCAGAAAATTTGGGATAGCAAAACAGAGAATAGAAAGAATACCAAAAATCTTCAGAATAGTTTTTAAGAATATTCCCAGTTTCTCAAGTTCTGGTGTTTTGCTCTAGCAAACAATTCACTTCCATATTTCATGAATATATTAATTTAGCGTATTTACAATCATGTTGAAATGATTGTAATTACCCTAATTATAATATTGTGCTTCTTTTTTTAAATTGTATTTCGAAAAGAATCGGCTTACTAGATTTGGTTTCCATCCAAGTTTTCGGTCTTGATTTACATGTTATTCAATGCTTATTAGTAAGCGGTGGTTTTAAGGCTGACGGTGAAGTTTTAGATTTAACCAGCTGAATTTAATGCGAGATGTGGATTCATTGCTTGCTGTAGGTATTCCAGTATTTTCTTTTCAGCTAAACGTATTTCTAAATTATATTCATAATGATTTTTTTATATCTGCTGTATTTTGATGCTACTCCAACGTATTAGAATTTCAACAGTAGTTTTCATACAATACATAGAATTGTTATTAACTCTGCAAACATCGCAGAGCGGTATTAATAATGTCAAGAGATACTGATCCCTTGGAAATAACTCAGTGGGGAGATCATGAGTTCCCTGAAGATCCTACAAACATTGGTAATCCTTTCACTTTCATTCAGCTTTTTATCATTTAATCCATATTAATTACTTTCTTAATTTTCTTTCTATAGATTTCAGTCACTGTACAGTTGACAATCAGTTAACTGCCCAAGAGACTGACGTTACTTCCGAGATGGCCGAAGCTGAGAGAAGTACCAAATTGTTGGTTTATCTTGATTTTAATTAGTTTACCACTGTTTCAAAAGTAGTTATTATTGGAGCGCTGTACTTCTAGAAACGGATAGTTCCAATTCTATGTTAATATTTGTCATAGTCTTGTGCCCTTATTTTTTTCGTTTCTATTAATGATATATATTATCGAGTAATAAAAACTTCGATTCTCTTCGAGCTTTCTGTAGCATCATGTAGTTCCCGTTGATTTTTTTCTTAATTGAAGCATTAGCCAACTCGTTTTTTTATTTCAGTGATAGGAACCAAAATACTGTGATTGAGCTCTCCCCAGTTGGTGACGGAAGTAGTTCGAAAGATGTCAACAATGATGCTAGTTTATCATATCAGGTGTGGATGACTACTGAATATATATATATATA
>UYYF01000507.1:0-13515 GCA_900618365.1 Thelazia callipaeda
TATATATATATATATATATATATATATTTGCTTACTTTTCACTTAATCAGTATTTAATACATGTAATAAATACTAATTAAACATTTTACTCGGATTGAAGCAGAGTATTTGTAATATGATGGATCCTTGCTATCCTTTTCTGTGAGCAATAATGTATTCTTGAACAAAAATGCATAACATTCAGTTGGTTCTGTGCCATTATTCTGCCAGACCAAAAATGGATCCTATAAACTTTCAACTCATTTTAAAGTACTCAAATTTTTATTTGCTAAATAACTGCAACTGCTTTTATTTGCAATAGAAATTATAAGCGCACAAACTAATCTGTAAATAATTCTTTGCTATATAAAAGTTTTTCCTAAGAATTTGAAAGTAATCATTATTAATTTGACGTGATGGCAAGATTTGACGTGATGGCAAAATTTTCAGTAATTTTGTCCAGTTTATAGTTAAAATGCACTCAAAAAAATTTTACAATGCTTATCTCTGATGAAAATTAATGTTAATATGTAAAATGTGCGAAGTTATGCTTATTTCGAATCAACTAAGAAACAAATTCAAAAATTTCTCTTTATGGCATTGTTTGAGTAACATTATTATCAAATGAACTGAACGAAACTGAAATATAAATGATATAAGAAAATGCGAAACTTTTTCTGAATTTGAAACATATTGCACTCGAATAATCAGTTTAAATTTTTTCTAAGAAAATACATGAAATACCAACATGACGATAAAGTCGACCAAGTTTCTTCAGGTCTCCAGGATACTGAACAATTTTACTGATGTATTGTAAATCAGCAGCTCGTTCTGGTATAGACATCATTAATTCTAAAGCTTTTTGTATCGTCTTCGTATTTAACTTGGCTCGGGTTGTATATTTAACAAATTCCTGAAATAAAATAAAACAGTTATAAGTAAAGGCAAACATTTTGAAACATTTATCTCCAAAAAATACTAATACTAAAATTTTATAAGAGGGTTATTTATCAGAGGCTATGAAAGAATTTGACTAATGAAAGTACCTATGAAAGTTTTTTTAAACTAATTCAAAAATTTTCACTTTTCCACTTCTGATATACCTTGAAGTAATTTTGATATTGTATCATACGATCAGCAATATTTTGTAAATGCTCTTCAAATGTTTTTGCACCAGCTTCTGATTTATCACTTAGATCCTGAATTGAATCTTATTCAGATTACTGAAGATAAACATTTCATTTATTCAAAAAAGGGACATTGACATTTGCAATCATACATATTCATGCAATCAAAATTTGAAAAAATCCAGAACTTTTAGCTCAGTAATTAACTTTAATTTCAATTTTTTATTATATTTTCTTATCAATAAATTATACCTTTTATATAGTTGCTACTAATTTATGAAATTTTGCATTTAAGCAACATAAAGTTAATAAAACATATTGTAGGCAGAAGTTTTTATGGAATGAAAAAAACAATTTCAGTTTTTCTGTTTCAAACTTTTTCTTTCAGGAGAACAATACGTAGGTCAAAAGTATAAAATGCAGAGAAAAATATGTCTTCTGTAAAATACCATTTCTGAGATAATTTTATGAAAGCAATTCAGTTTGTTCTGATAAAGCGAAATCCATTGATAATCAAAACGAAGCAAATTTAATTCACAAATTATCAAAATTAAGGCATAAAGCGATGAAAGTACGTAAATTTTGATTAATACTTATTGATGACAGATTTTCACTATTTTATCGAACTTAAAAGTAATTTCTGACTTTCTTTCAAGTGTAATTCATTCTGAGTGCTGCAGTGAGCTGGCACTGAATTTCGTACTGAAATAAGTTGTGGTCCGGTTTTTTAAAAATTTGTTATTCTTTTGCTTTTGTCAAATTGAAAAATGCTAATTGAACATTTCTAACGCTGAGATGATGCTCAATTTCTGTGTTTTCAAGTGTATATCTCATTACTTATGTCTAATTGTCCAAAGTATTAATGAGAAAATGAGCGGGAATTCACTGATAATTTTATTAGGATTATATTTAAATTTAATAATAATAAAATGTTTTGCACAATGCATTTTTTCCGCACAAAATGTGGTAAAATTATGGAAAAAAAATTAGCAATTTTGTATATTTTTGACAATTATGACAATAAGTAAAGATTTATGACAAGAAGTAAAGTATAGAGCATTGCCCTCAAAAAGTATAATTTAGAGCGAAGTTAATTGATTATTTATTCTTTTTTTGTTATTTATTTATTTTTTATTTTTTTGATATTTTCTAAAAATCTCAGAAAAATATCACTTTTTATGTAAAAATATTGCAGCCTCTTAGGTGACACAGAAATTAGCGTGTGGATAAATAGAGAAATTTTTTAGAGTGATTAAAAGTTATAAAAAAGTGAACAGTTCTCCAAAGTAACTGAGATAAAAATGTTATAATTTTCGAATGTAATATTACCATATTATATGGTAATAATCACTGCTGTGTTGACTTCTAGTTTAGCATTACTGTAAAGCTTGGACAAGAGAGTAAAAAAGTCAAAATGAAAACTAGATAGTGTTGTAGATGATTTACTTTTATTTCAATTTTGTAAAATTATAAAAAAATAAATTTTTTGACAATTTTTTAAATGGCATAATTTTGATGAAATTTTTTGAATTGTAGTGAAAAAATGTTGACGTCAAAGTGCTAACTGTTATGAATTGAATGTAATATTGAAAGCGATTGTTTTCATTTGAAGAGAAAGTCAAAATTGTTTTGGATACTTTTGCAAGACAGATCTGTGCTAATAACATTGCTTCCATAACATATTTACTTTTGAAAACATTATTAGCTGCACAGAGATGTGAATTAGGTTTGTATTCGAATTTTATGCATCCCAAAATCAAACACAGACAGCTAAGAAATTCATGAAAAGCGCTTCTGCAATATTTTCACCTCAATTTTAATCTTAATAAAAATATTCCGGTTTGTACTTAAAGATGAGCATAAATTAATCTCAAAATTGATTATGACAGATAAAATTATCTCAGGAGAAATTTAAAATCGAGACTGAAAACTTGATTGATAGACCAAAATTTTATATCTTTCAATTAATTACACCATTCAAAACGGCAATTCAGGCAAGTAACTAATCAGCATGTATACTCCTTTTCTGCCAGTAAAGTTTATTTTTTGAATTGACCTCTAAAAGATTTAATTTCAGATAAATTTAGCTTGCTAGAAAATTTATTTGACCATCACTGAATATTGCATGGTGTTTTAGGTTAGGTGTTTTAGGTGATAACTTTTAGTTTTCCATATGTTTAGGATGACAATTTTTAATTTAATAGATGTTTGAAATGTTGCAACGTTCTGATTCAGAATCTGAAGTTTTGCTTAAGTATTATTTAAAAAAATTAGAAGTGAAGAAAGAGTAAAAAAAGCGTTTATGCAAAAAAATATAATGCATACTTCCATCACTATTAGCCTATAATTAAAAGTGTGGAACTTCAGAATCATATTTAAAAAATCTGAATGTTGCACGTGAAAATTTATCATCACTTTTTACTGAAAGATATATTAGAATGTCGTAGAACAATTGGAAAATACAGCAGAAATCTTGTTAACCACTTCATTTTTGTACAAGTCTTGGAGTATCTGGTCATATAAATTTCAATATTAAATCTGCAACAATTAGTTTTTCTGGTAATAAAGAATATATTTTACAATTTCCAATCCAAAATGCCGAAAGTGCTACATTAAATGTGAATCTGCCAAAGTTAACAATGTTAGATCTTGAAGTAGGAAGCATCAATATATCAGATAATAAGATACTTGCTATAGATCTTGCAAGTGGTGATCAAACAATAGTGATTTAAAAAAATACACTATTTTTGAGTGATTTCTGTGCTACTAAAACTTATTTTTGTGTTTATTCTTTCTTTCGAAAAATTAAAAAGTAAATTAAAGACGTAAAAGCTACTAAATATTAAATATTTTAATTTGTATTGTAAATGAGTCTTAGAATTGCTGGCATAATTGAACTAATTTATCTTCACTTTAAAGATTAAGTTCCAGAACAGTTGTATTATAGATTATACAATCGCTTAAAGATCTAGTTTACTATAGTTAAACATTTGTTAATTGATGACCATAATACAAGCAAAATATATCACAGAAACTACATTATTAAACAGTGCGAATACATAATAATAGCTATTATTATCAATTTGAGCTGCATAATGAAGTTTTGTGATTCGAATTTACGAAACGCATATATGAATTTAAGCTAAATTCATGCCATAAAAAGTCAAAATTATTTTTGGCTATGTTATGGCACGAATTTAGAAAATGTCAAAATTACTATTTTGAATTTCAAAATTATTATTATTTAACTGTTATCTACAAAAAAACTGACAAAACTATTCCGATTAAAATTATTACATTTATTCAAAAATATTTTTTATGGTTCAAATTTGAAAAAAGCAAAAATGAAGTCTTAAACAGAGTTGAATAACTGTTGAATTTAATTAAAAAATGAGATATTTTTATGGAATAAATAAACTTGCAATGTAAAGAGACAAAAAGATGCCCAGGACATGAAGTTAACAGTTTTGACAAAAGTATAAGCACGGTGCAGCAGCGCGATAAGAATGCACTAAAGTTTTGATCTAAACTAAGATAGAGAGTGCTAAATTAAGTAGAAGTTTTTGAGCACACTTTTTGTTTAAATAATATAGGGTTAGATATCAATCCCCGAAAGGATCACAGAAGCGGTCGTTTCTGATTTAGAATTTAGAAAGCTTGAGCAGAACATATTATACCTAATATGCAAGACAAAAAATAAAAGGGTAATAGAGGACAAAGCTATATCAAAAATAATGAATCAAGATGCTTTTCATTAAATCTGTAAAGTTTTAAAATTTTCAAACAATGATTTTTAAATTTAGTTAAATGATGCAAAGAATGTGGAAGGATTGTAAAGTAGCATGGATTTCAGTTGATTCACGTTCTACGGTGTATAGACGTAATGGTCATCAACTTTTAAAAAAGCAAAATCATTTATTAAAATATAACAAATTTTGTCAAATTTAATACAGTATTTATAGTGATGACGTTTGATGCTAATAAAGCATTCAGAAGTGCGAAATGAGCAAATAAAAGATAATTTTTTTGAATTTTTGCGTGAAAAACATCAAAATTCTATTGGGTTTTACTTTTAAACAGTTCGCAATTAAGGATGAAAACAAAAGAGTGCATCAATAATACACTTTGCATTACTGTCGAGAAGAATTGCTTAATTTTACGGATTTCAAAGAATTGTTGATTATTTGATTGAGCAGTATTTGAGCAATGTTTTTTAATCTTTCGAATTGAACTGCTATGATGTTACATTATTGAAAAATTAAGAAATTGAAGTTTGAATTTCTTAGAGATGGCGGGACTTTAATATGAACTTTTTTCGATATCATGTAATGCAGAACATATGAGAATAATGACTGAGATTGTAATCACTAAGGAAAAAAATTATAATCAGTGTAAATATGATATTACTTTTAAGAGCTTTGACTGCAATCTCAAATCATCCATAAGAAAGTATTTTGATTACACTGATAGTATTTTATAGAGAGGAGATGATAATACTGCATACTTTATCATGATGGAAAATTAGATTCAGAATGAAAATATTCACTGCTGGTGAAAGAAAAAAATTGAAATTCAGAAACTCAAAAATAAGTCACTTCAAAAAGATGAAAAATTTGAGATAAAACTGTTAGCGAAAATGAAAAAGAAAGGGTCAGAAGTTAATGAGCAAATCATGAGAATTCTCGGATAAGTTAGCATGATGAAGAAGTTTTGATATCAAATTTCAAAAAAGAGAATTAGAAGACTAAATTAAAAAAAAATTATTGCAATTTCATACCTGGGAACTTAACATACCTGGAAGAAACTGCTGATAACTTTTTGATTGAGCAATTCACGTACATACGGTAAGTTCGAATTAAACTGCACATGTAAATCGAAATCGCGTTCTAAACGTGTGAACGTTTGACCAACTTTTTCAGGGTCATCAGAGTAATATTGTAGTCCTTTCAACATTACGCTAAAATTCATTACATATAATTGCATAAACATTTTACAAGTGATCATGATTACAGCTTTTCTTGTGGTACATACGTGTCTATGAATTTTGAATTCTAAATTCTTCTCACTATTCACTCAGTCAATTTTATATGCTAAAGTAAAGTTTTATTATATTACAACAATATATGAATTTGTTTATACTTCAATTACACGTAAACAATTTCGTTCAGTACTTATTAAAAAATTGTTTAGAAATTTTGTTTCTGAAATTTTTTTTTGAAACCAACAAGTTTGTACTGTGAAAACAAATTTTTCTTGTTAGATATGACATACTTGGCATGAAAATTGAAAATTTGCTTCAGATTCATTGCTAAGCTATCTTTTTGTGCTTCTACTTCTTCTGGAATTTCGCTATTATCAAGTGCTCTGACGTAAATGTCAACGATAGTGCGCAATTCGTTGACGAACTCTTCTTCAGAACGAAGTAAGTCGTGATATACTTGACTAAAGCAAATAATTTTTAATGAAATAGAAAATTAACCTTCCATTCACCAGCTGAAATTTTATAAGTTTAATACAAACTCGTCATCACTATTTTATGTTTAACCAATATAAATATGCTAATATATTATTACTATCTTTCATTCAACAATATGCTATTATTATTTATTACTATTTAAGTTATCACAGTAATTCTGCAATCACAGTGTTGCATCATTTCTATCAGAACATACTCTCTTTTCATGCATGCTTCTTGCTCTTCAGTCAAGTTCGAATCATGGCTGATCAGTTCCCGAGTTTGTTTTCTTTGCTTATAATATTCTGTTGGAGATTCAAAATATGAGCCTGGTACCCAACCTGATTTTGGTGGACGAGCCTGGAAAAATGAAATGTTTTTGAGCCAAATTTACATTTTTTTACATTACTGAATTTTTGCAAAAAATCCATAAAAATTAATCCATAGAATCTGAAACCTTTGTTCTGATAAGCCAAGCAGCAGCATTCTTCTTATCCAGTACTTCAACAATTTGTCCCTGTTCTAAAGTTACTGATTCTTTTTCATCAGGTTCAGGGATGTAGTCTTGAGTTGCAATGTAAACAGGCAATGATCGAGTTTCAGAAGCCTCAAAATTTTATAATAATTCAAGTAGAAAGGAAAAAACTGGAATTCATAAAGCATCTAAAACTTTAATCAATTCAATTAAAAATCTTCTAACATTTTTATACTTTTATTATAAAAAAATTGCTCAGACATTTATTAAAATATATATACAAAAATATCTAAAAAATATATTTATGAACAGATCGAACAGTTATAATTTCAGAGGATGAACTTCTTCCACGTTCACCACTTTTTGATGTGATAGATTCGGAGCGATATGCTGATCTGGATGTGTGCGCAGCATAATTCACATCTTCTGTTGCTGTATATTTTCTAGAATAACAAATCGATTAACAAAACTATGCGTTACCTAAAAGACAAAATGTTTTTAAAACTGAAGCAAAAATTCATTTTTAGATCCATTTCTTTGAATTATTAGTATATTTATTTACTTTTTGATTCAGTTTCACACTGGTAATAAGCCATTTTTGTATTGAAATGCTTTTTCATAATTAATTCTTCAAAATAAAGTCTGTTACAAAAAATTTAATTTTGAATAAAATTTAATTTTGAATATTCAGTTCAGCAGAATAAAATAGCTCAAATGATAAACAGTAATAAACTATTGTCAAAATCTTAGGAAATATTTTAACTTAATTGGAAGATAAATTATGTGGTGAGCTCCACTGATTAAGCAGTACAATCGAATTGTACGAATTCAATGTATGCATTCACCTGTACGAATTATATTTTCTTTGATACTCTCGTTGGCGTCGACTGGCTATATTCATTCTTACGAGTGATTAATAATTAAAGAAAGTCATAAAATATCTAAGTAATTTAGGATGAGGAGTCCCAAAGTATCGCTATACTTTTTGTAATGCCACAAAAAAGATCTTTTTATTTTGATTTTGCAACTAGCGTAAAAATCGTATCCCAATTTTATTATTCGAGTAATAAAATTAGAAGTAATAGAAAGATCAGAACAGAAAGCAAAATAACAGTAATGGCTAATTTACTCGAAGATCTGAACTTGTCGAATGAAGAATAGTTCTAATACGTTTAGTATATAGCCTTCTTCATAAATTAAGCGAATTATTAAGTTGTAATTAGCCTGCCTCTCCAAAACGATAAAAGGAAAATATGCAAAATTTTCTTATTTGCTTCAAATTTAACGATTGATTAGAAATAGAATAAAAATAACAAAAATTTTGAAGCAGTTTTGGATAGAGGCAAACCGAATGGACCTGAAGTCAAAGCTGTAGAGTGAAATGTATAAATTGAAGAAGCTGAAAACGTGTGGGTTGGATGATTCAAGCTTAAAGAGCTTTTCGTTTAAGAAAGTGAAGTAGAAGACGATGAAGCGAAAGTAAGTAAAAAGAAACGCGAAAGGGCTGAAAATAAAATATGAAAAAGTCGTTACACAAATTTTAACAGAAATTGTGTTGTGGTTATCAGAATGAAAGAGAAGCAAAAGGTGATATGAAAAGCTAAGCGTAAACTTATTTTCAGGCTTATGGAAAGAAAATCAGCACAACAAAAATCATTATCATTGTTTCTTATTCAGCAAAACACTTCAGTTTTCCAATCAAGCAAGCAATAATAATAATTAATATTATTATCATTATTATTACTATCACTATTATTATAATTGATGAAAATAATAGTGACAGTAATAATAATGATATCTATTATTATTATTATTATTATTAATTAATATTATTATCATTATTATTATCATTATCATTATCATTATCATTATTGTCATCGTTATTAATCTTGTTAATATGATCTACACATTACTGACACCAGTATATCCATAATTTTTTCTTTTGATATCGGTAATGCACATTAGTTGATAACTATTTGACAATTATTAAAATAAAAATTATTAAATATTTTCAAGCTCAAAAAAATTATTGCGTGCTGTTGATTTCTGCTGCTTGTTCATCTAGTGTAAATTATTATTAAAAGTGCTTCTGCAAATATTACTCTGATTTCTTGGATGATAACACCAATAGATAATTAAGACCATAAGTGAGCTATTTTTTAAGATATTTATAAATTTTGTTGTTTTGTTCAATTGTCAGCTGCTATTTTCAAGCTTGCGGAGATATTTTCTGAAGTATTGAGGGAT
Organism: Thelazia callipaeda; assembly: GCA_900618365.1. Classification (NCBI taxonomy): domain Eukaryota; kingdom Metazoa; phylum Nematoda; class Chromadorea; order Rhabditida; family Thelaziidae; genus Thelazia; species Thelazia callipaeda. Next base: position 9,284 of record UYYF01000507.1, read on the forward strand.
TAGTTTATCCGAAGCACAAAGTTAGAGAAATGAAGACAAGATGCTATTACTTTGCAATGATTGATCTAAAGATCAATCATCGTACTTCCCTTCCAATCGTTCAGTTTGCTTTTGAATGATTCTCACTCTCAGTTTCAAATTTTTTTCTGTGAGTAATTGCATTATGTAGTTGCATTATCTAATTACTGCTTAGTGTTAAAGCATCACTGAGCACTGAATGCTATCAATTTCTAAATTTCACTTCAATTGCTAATTTTTATTTGTTTCTAAAACAATTTTTTTTGTTAGCACAGCTAATCACATTACTTTCCTTCTGAATCATTTGCTTTGCAAAATTGATCACCGCAAAACTTTTTACTCAATTCTGTAACAGTTTATTTTTGCAATTAAATATTAGCATTGATTAAGTTATTCACTACAAATCAGCAATTTTGAAAGCTAGAATACGTTTGAGGTTATTTTTTTTATATTTATTATTAGATAAGGGAAGAAAATTTGCAAATATAAACGAAAATTATAAGAATTATTCATATATAAAATGCTTTTAAAATATCAATGGAATCTTTGTGACATTTGCAAGCCATAAAATAAAAATATAAACTAAATAAAATCATTCAAGTTATAATTACGAGTAAAATCACAAAATACTGAAACTGGAAATACTCATGACAGCATTTATCAAGTTAAATAGGACGTTTCTGAAAACTTTTAATTTATTATAATCAATATTTTAAGTTTTATTAAAAAATATTAGTACATGATAGTGGTAACAGGGATAAAGTAAAAATAATAAAATGAGTATTTTCAATAAAAATTACGGAAAAATTTTTCTAACATTTACAATAGGACCCACAAATAAAAACATCTCTTCAGAGAAGATCAAACAAAACTCTCATCAGTAGAAGAGAATACTCAACTCTTAATCAAATGATCTGGTCATTTTTGTTGCTGCAGCAATTTTATTGATAAAATTACAGCTACATTATCAATGAACATATTTTATTGAGCCTTTTAGGGCGTAAAAATGATAAATTGTATAAATACCATCGTTAACAGATGATTTCTACCTCAGTGCTTGACATTTCAATACTTTAACGTTTGCTATTCACATATACTACAGCTGATCATTATTACTTGATTATAATCATAATTAAATTAATTAATTTTATCAAACTGCATTAAAAACAGCGCATTTGCAATAAGTAAACGATGTAAACTAATGCAACAGAAAAAAATGCAAATGATTCCACAGTAGAGAATTCTCGATATTGTCTCATCGGTTATAAATTACAAAAAAATCTGCAAAATCTTTACCATTCTATTCTGTTTACTGACATTAAATGATACAGTCTAAGAATAAGTAACTAGGCTGTCTTTTTTTTTTGACATCAATTAGAAAGCTGAAACTTTACATGAAAAAAAAGAGAAACTTGAAAGACAGAAATTCTGCTCTATACTGCACACTTAAAAACGTTGTACTCAACAGTGCATGACTTCAGAAATTTCAGTCCAAGATGGTTTGAAATGTCTTGAGTTAGTCTTTGGCCCAGCCTTTGAGTTATAAAAAAAATTCAGTGTTTTATACTTATCGCAGTAACTAAGATGTTGCATAATTAAATACATAACAGCACATTTCAGATAATATACTGTGTTTATTAGGACCAAATGTCAAGCTTAATTTCAAATATGCCAGTTCTTTCAGAAAATGGGATATCAGTGCTGATAATGTTTTCATATTATCCATAGAGTACTTCAAGTGACTACACTGTTTGGTATCTTAAGAGAAGACTTTCTAATTTGTTCCATTGAGCAAAGCTTATAACGGCTAGCACTGTCTCATGCCTTTCATTTAAAGGTCAAAAATTGAATAAGAAGCTTCATTTACCGCCAGAAATGCACTTGCTTGAGGAGATTGCAACTAGCAGCATTGCAGTTGAAGAGATTTAATGTCAGTTTTTTCGGATTTTCATTTGCATAATTTAACAAGTCTGAACCTTGCTTCTGTATATTAGTCAGGTACTGGCTAAAAACACCTCCTATATTAGAAGCAATGTATATAATTCTTGCAGTAATCGACAAAACATAGCGACACAACAGGGTTTTATGCTCTTTTCAATCAAACAACGAGATTAGATGTTTGGTTAGGAGCAAAAAATTTACAGTAAATTGTTTCAAACACACTTCAAAAGCTTCAATACCAGCAAATAGATGTGATGGGGAGTAATTTGAAATTCCTGAAGTAATAGGTGTCAAAGAATCGGCAACATCAAAACGCAGTCAGCATTTCAGATGCACAAAATACAAATAAAATTACTTCGTTAAATCATTATACCGTTGTTTCTCACGCACTTACTACTGCTAATGCTGCTTATTCCATCGCCACTCTAAGTACTACTATTGTGAGCAATTTTTTTGACTGTCGACATTACAAGTAAAAAATATTCACTACTGCTAATGATGACAAACGCTGCTATAACTTTCCACTGACAGTAACCACAGCATTGCTTACTACAAGGACAGAAATTAATTACCTCCTGTTATTCTAAATGCTGACATTATTACTGTACGTCACTCGAATTATTATTACTTTGATAGTCATTAGTTTCCATTAGTTCCACAAATTATCACTTGACGCTACAAGTGCTATCAACTAGGACTGCTTTTACTCAGTTATTGTTACTCTGACTTACGACATTTATTGTTAATACTTATAACCATTCTTGATGACAGTTAGTACTTCATCATTTGCCACTTTCGTCACAAGGGATCCTGCCATTACCATTAAGGGCTTCCACCACAATCATTATCATTGCCAACAGCTACTTATGTCCTCTGTCAGTATTACTATCAATTATTATTTGCAAATTGTTAGAGACGAAAATATTTAGTACTTTTGCATCTTTTTTAACGCAGTGAGAATAGACCTTGCGAATAAGTTTTTTTTTCATAGCCTTCCATTGAATTTAATCATTTTATATGGCAATCACAAGACTCTTATTTCTGCTTAATTTACCAAATTCAATTTCCTTACATATCATACATTTTTATAAAGAAAATTATACAGCTATTTAATTGTGTATGTGTGCTATTGTGTAGTTCCTTTGAATATCATAGGATGTAAGAAGCAAACACACAGCGATGATTTCAAAGCAACTTTATTCAGATTGCATGCGAAAACGAAATAAAACGCAATGAACAACACAGCACTGCGATTAGCAAATAGTTTTATATGAAAATGACAATGACCTGAGCTTATGAATATTTTACTAAAGATTACACATAAAAAAGTTAGCATAAAAACCAAAAAGAAAATCGCTCTATATTTGATCAGAAAATGTATGGACACCCTTACTCGTTGATTGTTCACGCATATCAGTATTGAACAGTACCAATTTGAGGATCATATTTGCAAATTAGGAAAAATGAAACTGGATGGCACCTAAAACATTACGCGCGAATGAATGATAGAGAATTGCGTCAATTCAGCACAGGTCTAAAAACGAAATGTAAAACACGTCTACTACCAACATTTCAAGCCATGTCTGAATAGAAGGAAGAAGCTAGAAAAATGCTATTTTGAAAACAATTTACTAGCAAATGTATTTCCATCATGCTTATTGCCAGTATCGATAAAGTATTCCTTTTCGCGTACCACAGCAAATGGTAATTGCTTAATGGTTGCTAATTTAAGAGGAATTGGTTTATACTTTCGAGAAACTCCAAAAAAATTATTAACAGCTAGAATTCTAAAAAATGTGTGTGGGAGTGAGAATTAAGATGTCTGTGTGGATGGAGATGTATGTGTGTGGATGATGTGTGAGTGTGAATGAGAATGTGTGAGGACGATAATGCCTGACCGTGAATGTATAAATGTGTGGATGAGCGCCAGGTGCATATACAGGATGATATACATTCAGAAATACGGACGCGGATCTTACACATGCATATATAAGACATTTCGAACTACACATGCACGCAGTATAACAGATACATTCAGAGCCACACATACGGGACAGAACATATACAGGATAAAACATCCATACAGGCCCATATTAATACTACACACACACATCTGGAGGCTACACGTACATACGGGACTACACATACACATACACAGACTACACACACATTGGACTACACATACACATACACAAGGTACGACACATACACATACACACGGTACGACACATACACATACACACGGTACTACACATACACATACACACGGTACT
>UYYF01000508.1:0-13510 GCA_900618365.1 Thelazia callipaeda
AAATTGATTAAAATTGATTATTGTTGGCAAATAGTTTTCTTACAGTTTTATTTTAGTACATTTTTCTGAGTATTTAACAAATTTATACTAAGCTGTGCTGAGTAGTTTATGACTTATTTATATTAGCTTGTGCATTAAATTACAAAACTTCAGTCTATATCCAATTAAAAGGGATCAAAAGCTATAATTTTAAATCATATTGAATTAAGAGAAGTGCTTTAACTTAATTAGCATTTCTAATCTTGTAAAATGTAGATTTGCTATAATCATTAGTTATAGCTCATAAATTTCGCTTTAGTTCTAGACGAAAAGTACTTAACATCGTTTTAAAGACTCGTAATCTCAGCTATCTTATTAACCTTCTGCGTAATCTATTCTGTTTTCGAATAGTAATAGTTGATTTGAATGCAAGTAAGTGATGTTATGGACACTGGAATTACTGATAATTCCGGACATTAAGCTTTGAGCTAAAATTTATTTGAATGAATCTTTATGACTAAACGATGTAGATCTGTTGAACTTCTCAGCTCTTAATTACTAAATTCATGGAGTTTTCATTTTATAAAAGTTATTGAGACTTAGAAACTTTTGCAATGTATGAAAATAAAAATGTATTCTTAAAATTACAAATTATGCATTTCAAGCACTTTTAGATTTTTTATTGATAATTTAATTACTTTTGCTTCTTACAGTGGAACAAATATAATACCGCTCAGATGAATGAACATTGTATTTACTCATATAAATCTTTCAAAAATATTTACTAATAATTTTCAAAAAATAAAGTAATTTTAGGTAAATCCATTTTTGCACAAATTATTGTTCAAGCAGTTTCATTTTTAATAACTTCAAATTTATTGTAGAAAATCTATTTTGAAATTTGAAAATTATTGAGAATTAGGCGTAGATTATTGTACTGTACGTAGGCGAAAAAAAGCTATAAATAAAGATAAATGTAAAGAGCGTTCGGTACAAAACAAAACTCCTGAAAGTAAATCAAAAAAGTGCTTATTTTTGCAGTGCTTTCAGGCAAATCTTATTACTTTCCATTGTATAGTACTCATTACAATTTCCATTTCAAACAAGTTTGAGTTCTTCTTAATGGCGAGAAAATCCAATAAAATTCCTCGAAAATTGATCGAATCTAGTGCAATCGATAGGCCAAACCACAATTGTTAATAGTTCAAGCTTATTAAAATGAGTACATTTAAATGTTAAAAAAAATAAGATTATTATTTTGTGATCAATTTTTTTAAGAAACAAAAAATTTATTTGCTTAACTGCTAGAGCTTTTCTTATAATATATCAAGAAGAGAAATAAGTTTTAATATGTTTGCGGATAATTATTATGACGGCAATAATATTTATTTCAAGAGTAGTAAAGTTAAAAACAGCAAATATATAAAAATTGTCAAAAGTTAAAAACTTTTTCTATTCACTTTTTGGGATGAAAAGTTTTCTGTCTATCGCTCAAATTTTGCAAAATAATTCTAAACTTCAAAGTTTTTTTGAGATTTGAAAAACCAACGTACTTATTGTTAAAGTATTAAAAAAAGTGACCGGTAAAAAGCTGGAAAAAAGATTACGTGATATTGCTTCGAAGTATTAGAAGCTTTAGTAGTAGTAATCAGAAAAGAAATGATTAAGCAAAATTGTTTGTGAATAAATAAATACATAAGTAAACGTCTGAAATTCGTAATCCATTATTTCTTAATATTGTATGAATTTTGCGGCGTTTTTTATAATTAAGTTTAAAAAATGCATTTTCGCATTTCATTTCTTGGATTACTACCAATCGTAATACACAACCACAAGAAATTATAGATTCTGTTTCATAGAACAGCTAATAAAAATCATATGCGAACTGTTTATTTTGAGTTTGCCATCAAATGGAGAGAAATGTATGTTTGTTGAATAATTAAAAATAATCTTTTACATAAAGTTTTAAATAAATTTATCGCCTTAAATTATTGAAGAAGTGTAGTTCTAAGATTGAAAAAAGGATTGTCAAATTGATACAATTCAAAAACCACACTGCAATGTATGAGCTTAATCAGAAAAAGCTGAAGAATGTTGCTTTTTGGCCATTTTCTTTCTTTCCATCAAAAATTTTGTCTAATCTCAATTGTAACACAAATATCTGAAAGTTTTCCAAGTAAAAATTTGCTAGATATAACTATCAAAGTAAAAATAAGAATTGCAAATCACCCAATTTTTGGCATAAAATTCAAATTGCAAAAGTAATTAATACGTATACATTAGTATGCCTGATACATACATATTATATATTGTGTAAATATGGTAAATAGAAAGCTATTAATGCTGTGCTAGAATGTTTATAGTTTTTAGTTTTAATTAATTTTAAATTTTAAGGTTTTTAGTTTTAATTAATTTTAAATTTTAAGGTTTTTAGTTAAAATTAATTTTAAATTTTAATCTATTTGTTAGTTTTCAGAATCCAAAAACAAAATAAAAGTAGTAGAGATAAGTATGAACAATTTAACTATTTTGAATATTATGAATTGCAGCATAATGTGAAAAAAATGAATGCGATAAAATACTCGAGAGTAAATTCGAAATAAAACTCTGTACACAAATAAACGTCTTGAAATACTTATTGAAAACTTTGCGAGATTTTACTATGAAAATACTTTTGTTTTTTGTACTAATATAGAAGGATCATTTCATTTAATCAGTAAATTTACCTTTTTATAAATTTGCTTCAGTAAACTTGCTTGTTTTTTTCTGTTGCTAATAAGCTATTACTTATTGAAAAGAACTTAAGTTTTAGCTTAAATAAAGTAACAATTAAAATATAAACTGTAAAAGTTATTAAATTGCACTAATAATCAATTGCATTTAGTGAAAACAATCAGTTTTATCTAATTTGAATAAAATCAAAATTTTGTAAATATTGAAAAATTATTGACAACGCCAAGACTAAATAGAATTTCAAATTTTTTAACCATATGATAGTTTTTCTATAAACTTTTTTTAATACTTTTGGTTTTTGGTAGTAAACCAGAAAGTAGTACTAAAGTGAGATACTTGATGAACATCTGATTCAAGAATCCAGGTCACATTTAAAACAAAAATATTATATGATGCGTTACTACTGATAAGTGCGAACTGATATCAAGCAAATTTACAAAAAAACCTTCGTAATAAATAAAAAATAATTTTGAGTTACTGTTTGTGAAGAATTGATTATCAATTGTAGAAATGAAAAGAGTGCCTTATTTTTTAATGCTATCATTTGATATTATCATTTCTTATTTGATACTATCTCACTATTTACGAGAATTCATCTTCACAGAATGAAGAAGTATGTTTTATTTCCGCTTTTGGTTTCATCACTTTGTTTCTGAACTTAACAAATTGTTTAATACAAAAACTATTTGAATTTTGATATTTGCTGAAATTAGTTTGTTATATGATAGCTTGTTTAATGTTTAATTTTTAAGCCAGTCATTAGTCAAAAATTTTTATTTTATTATTCAACAATACAATTTACTTATTTCAGTACAATGTTAGAATGTCATTTGAAAATTTTTTATTACTAAAATAGTTTGTAATTTTATAATGAAACTGAAAACACGGAAGTTATAATTATATTATTATGGCAAAACTGTTTTTTGGTTGTAGATGTAAATTTTGTAATTTCAAATTACGGAATACTTTTTAAAATTAATGCTCTTTGTTTTTCAAAATTTTGATAATCTGTATAAATAGAACCTTTATTATTACAATAATTTTCTACTAAATTATTTTCTTAACGCAAAAACTTAAAGTAGCATTTTGTCTGTCTCGAAAGTATCCATAAAGCTTAAGTTAAGTGTACTGGATTTTGTTACGTTTAAATCTAATATAAATGGCAGCAAAATCTTTCACAAACATTATATTCCACAATTAAAAGTTGCAAAATAACACAAGCTACTTATTATTTACACATACATTTTGTGTATTTTTGATATATAGCTTTCTAAAATATTATGACTTCAAAATATTGTCAATCGTCGGCAAAACGTACAAGGAATGTTGCAGTTGTGAATGGCGTTTACGTAAGAAGTCGCCTGAACGTTTTTTTCTTCCGTTACATGTGCAACAGCAACTACTACACCTAAAATATTTTTTATTACATATACGTTTATTCCATGAACGAATCGTATGTTTATTATTTAAATTATTGCATCATAATTATTTTTTATTAAAATTTTGAAACTTTCAAAAATAAAAGCTCTCTATTTTAAACTATTTTCAAAAACTCATTAATTAGAAATATTTTTAACAATGCTTGCAAAGTTATCCATCCACAAAGCCATTTCATTTAATATTTGTGAATTATTTTGACACTAAAATTAATTATTCTATAAGTTTTTTAAAAATATATGATTAAAGGTTATGTAAGAATACTTATGCATTTCTGATTGCTTAATTTTATTATCCACATTTTTTGCTGGAAGTATAATATGCAAACAAACATGCAGCACGGGTCTTCTTCTGCTGGAGGTGGAGTTGAGGGTGGAGGTGGTTCACAGTAATAATAGTAAACACAACAGTCACGCTTTACCCTTCGATTTTTGAGCATAAGTCTTTGATAGTTGGACATTTGTAGCGGATTTATTTGTATTGAAGCTAACGAAGTAATTACTTCTTCGGGTAATAATAGAAGGATCAAAAAAAGACATGAAGCGGTCATCTTTAATTGAATCATTCTGCAAGAAATCTGCTCTTGTTTTTACAAATCAAATTTTCAAAAATTACTTTCAATTTAAATAAATTCTGAGTTATTCAAAAGTGATGAGAATTATTATGTATTAGTTTCATTGAAATTTATGCAAAAGCGTGATTATAAATCTGCCAACAAATATTCAAGAAGCGGATTTTATATTTACTTTTGCTTTTGTATCCTAAAATTATTGATAATGGCAGTGTAAACGACGATAAATTAATAATTTGATCGAAATAATTTATTTTGACAAGCAATAAGTATTAGATTTTGCATTAAGTTTCTAAAGTAATCTAAATACGATTTCTGGTTTTAAATTATATGTGTGCATGTATAACTAAAAACGCAATTTTGGTAACAAATGTGAAATTTTTTGGATATTGTAAGCAAATAATGCTGGACCGAAAATAAAATCATATATTTTCATTATAAAAACACTTTAATCCAGATGGAATGAGGCAAGTCAGAATAAGAATATGTTTGAAATTGAATTACTTAAAGAGAATTGTGAGAAAATACAGTAAAAGTTCAAAGCAAAGTTAGTTTTTAAATTGTCAATAGAGATGGTAATATTTCTCAAGCCTATTTCAAATTTCAGATTATTGCATATGCTTAGATTTGACTGTAAAATCTGCATTTGCATAATCCCACAATTTACTTGGTGTTTAGCTAATTTGACGGAAATGTTAAAAATGATTATAGAAAGTTTATTATTTATATTATTATTATTATTATTGTTATATGAAATTTTTCCCGGATAAAACTAGTGGTAATCTTGAAAACAATTCAGTTCATCTTGAAAGTGAATATAATATAGCAAACTTAAATTTTGCTTCATCAAAATACTCCTGTCAAACATTTCAAACAGAGCATGAATATACTATAACTTAAAATCTTTTAATTTTTGCATACTTTTGACATTAATTTTGTCCGATTATGCACTAATATTTAATACTGAATCAGTGCACAAACAAAAAAATTTCAAGTCCAGATGATCAGTTCCAAACTTAATTGTAACTAATAATACACGAAATTACAGATTAATGTAAATCCTTGAAATCAATGCTTTAGTGCATAACACAAATTAAGAGTAAAATTTCAGAAATGAAAACCAAGTATAAATTAGAAACCCGGTAGTGAACCTGAACAGGTACCGAATAAGTACTACAATATCATTTACTGAAAAAATCTTACCTGCCACTGATATTTTATAGTAACTGAGGCTAAGAAAAACTAAAAGTAAAACCAGATTTTGTTTAATTTTTAAAGTTTCTTCAAGTTTTGATCAATTACCCGCCCAAATTTTTCTTGAAATTGCATGCGAAAATAGAATGAACACAAATTTTACGATTGATAATCTTTTGCCTCACAATTCTGACAGTTATGCACAGATGCAAATAACGCTGTATTTTATGCACGTACTATTGCTGTAATTATTACGCACTCTCTGTACTTGTTTAATTTTTAGAAAAACATTCATGAAGTTTATTTCTCACGAGACAGCTCGTCTTTTATTTTCCGTTATTATCCTTCTTTTTTTTTTCTTTGAATCCTCTTTGCATATCATTTGAAGGTTACAATGAATGTGAATATTTTTGAATATTCTAACAATTTTAATAAGATTTTTTACTATTCTTGCAGCTTTGCAATAATTTGACTCTATGACGAATGTTGCACTCTTTTTGTTCAAATTTTACAGAGGTTTTCTTGCCAACGAGGAATTAATTTTATGGATTATCATTAACACAAAAAGGTTTATTTAAGAAATATTGATGCATCATGACGAATTAATTGAGAAAAATTAAAGTAACCGACCTAAACAATAACGTTATGAATAAACTTGAGTCCACGTCAATCTGACCTGACTCAACAAATCAAGACATTAGGATCTATCCAAAGTCTTGTTATGTGGCTTTTCAAATTCCGGAAATAGTTATAATGAAATCACAGGCTATCAACTAGTATTCAAAAAATCAGCTCAAAAAATAAATATTTACATAAAAAAGTGTAAAAAATGCATTAATTAGATCTACAAGAAATTGAAACAGAACTGTTGGATTTGAATGTTTTCAGTACAAAATATAAAAGTGGGAAGCAAGCTGCTTATTTTCAAATCATAAGTTGTTCGCTTACAATTTGACTTTAATTTTGTGAAAACTGTAATTTCGTATAAAAAATTTTATTCAAATCCTGCAAAAGAAGAAAAAAATGTTTAATTTTTTAAATTAACCATTGTTTGAATGTGAGTTTAATTTTATGCTGTGAATAGATTTTGTTGCAAAACATAACTTTTAAATAAAAATTAAAAAAAATAATAACAGAAATATAGAAATTCATTGTGAACAAATTGAATTTTGCTTGCAAAAGTTTAGAATACTTCAGACTACACAGACTTGCAGTAGTAGATGTAAGCAATCTGAATGGTATGCTACGTCTGCCACATTTTCTACAGCTCATATCTGCATCAAATAATATACGCTACGAACTACTACCATTCATATCACAGCAAGGAGTGTATTCAATAATGATAGCAGTAGTAATGCAAGAGTAAAGTGAGTGTACGTACAGATAGATATTACTTTCAAACGTACTTCACACCAATCATTTGTTCTAACCATGAGGATTCAACGATGTAGTGTAGCGAAGACTTGCTACGAACCATGAACTTCGCATTGCACTACATTAGTTACAATCAATATGACGAGGAAAACTGCCAGAATCCCTGCTTCTTCTTAAGAACCCATAAAATAACTATTAACTTTCGCCAAGCATTTAATTTTTCAATAGTTAGTCCCTCATTCTCGTGTGTTTTTGCCAAGCATATGGAGGGGAAGATAATATTGGCAGTTGCACAAACAATCTGACTAATAATTTCGTTTTACTTTTGTATATTACTCTAAAATATGTACAGTATAAGTAATTTAATTCAGTCATCGTAATTAGATAAACAGCGTTACTGCATCATCTCTATCTTACTTTAAGATTTAGCATAATTGCGATTAAGTTATTAAGTTCTTCGGTCTTAACGAATATTTGCTCCGTAGTTCATTATAAACAAGATATAAAAAAGCCACGAAGCGAAACTCATTACTTGATGATTTAATGCTGCAACATTATGACTTCTTAATTTACGTTACTAAGTGCGACTTTCTAAAGCAAGCGGCAAGGTTCTGGAAATCTCTAGAACGATTTCCCACATGCTCAGTCTTTCTAGAATTTTCATGAACAAAAATCTCTCTTTCTTTGCTCCCTCTCTCTCTGGTTCTTTCGCATCTCTGTTTATTCATGCAGTACTTTTGCTCTCTAACGTGTCTCACATGTCTGCCGCCTCCATGTTTTCCTCCTTGTCCTTGCATTCTTCAATTTCTCATGTGGTATCGTATGATCTTAGAGAGTGATTAGGTTGTGAGCTATTACATAGAATACGTGGCTTCGTAGAATCTGGCCTTCGTCAGACGCCTACGTAGGGAAATGAAGTGGACGCTGTCACGCAGCGAAAGAAAAAAGAAAATTGTGGAAGTTTCTAGAACAATCCTTTCCCTTTTTCTAGAAGCTTCCATAAGTAAGCATATATAAACAAGGCCGTTCCCTTCTCTCCAGTCTGTTTTTCGTGCAGCAGTTTGTTGGTGCTGTGGTTATTATGCTCGCTAGTTTTTCGTGTGTATATCTTCATTTCATTTCTGATACGCTTTGGGTTTTGTTTCTTTTGTATATCGTTTATAGTTTTAATTAGAAAATGTACTTACTAAGGATAGGTAGGCAGTAGATGTCAGTGTACTGTCTTAATAATACAAGTACTTACTAGTTAATATAGCTACTAGTAATTTATTCTATCTCAAGTATATTGAATTATCAAGTTTGCATATTATTGTCATGTAGCCTGTGTTCTAATCATGACTGGTCAACTCATGTTATTCTGATTGTTTAGCACTTCCATGGTTAGAGGGCAAGACTAATACATATTTACCGATAACTATTCATTACTTTTTATGCTAACTTGCACTCTACATTTCAAAAAGTAGTGTTTTAAAATGTTGGTGCTTTGATTGAACTTATTTATTCATAGTTTCATTATTATTCCTTTAAAGAGGTTAATAGAATAAATTTTGAGTAAAATTGGGGTCTTTATGAGTTTTTTGTCCTTGCATTCATGTAGAGAGTGAGAAACAGTAATTTGTCATGCGGCAAGGGGTGAAATGCAAATCATTAAGAGCAGCAAAGGGTTGACTGTTAGTACTTTGATTCAATAGTGCATGGTTGACAAGCGTAGATTGTGAACGGTTTTGAGTTTTATACGTTTATTTCATGTTTTGTTTCGTTTTAGTAAATTGCGAAGCCGCTGAAAAAGTTGAAAGCTAACGATGTCTCTTCTCCGATTCCATCCTCGTGATTACTTTTACTCATCACCGATGGAGCGTTTTCTCGTCAATGCTCTTGAAAATACATTCGATGATAGAGCGTATCGATCGCTTCATTCCGTTGCTCCATATTGGCTTAATCAATCGCTGATGAACGAATGCAACATTGGAAATGCTATTGGAGAGGTTATATTTACATTAGAAGTTTTTTTTTGAGATGGAGAATTATTTTGAGATTATGCTGTAGTAATTTCAGAAGACAATGAAAGATAGCACAGCTGTACGTCATGTTGTGCATGAAGATTTTACATTGAATTGGTTTTAGGTAAAGAATGAGAAGGACAAGTTCTCAGTTCAGATTGACGTATCACACTTTCATCCGAAGGAACTTTCGGTGTCAGTTCGTGGTCGTGAATTAGTAATTGAAGGTCATCACAATGAACGCAGCGATCAGCCCGGTGGTGGGGGAAGTATCGAGCGTCACTTCACACGAAAATATCTTTTGCCAGAGGAAGCACAGCCGGAAACGGTTGAGTCGCATCTCTCTGATGCAGGTATTCTTACAGTCTGTGCAAACAAAGCTGCTATTGGTGCACCAGCTGCTCGTTCTATTCCTATTCGGGCATCTCCGAAGGAACCGCAAGGGAGTGTAGAGCATGCAACAAATCAGTCGCAGTAATCAAATTCAAGTGATCGGCTTTTTGTGTACATTATTTCTTGACATCATATCTTTGAATCAGTTCTTATTTTTGTATAGATCCAAAAATTGATTTTTTCTCGAAACTGATTGTGACCAGCATTTCTTCGTCTCTAACATTTTTTCGTTTGTTCTCTGTTTAAATATAGTTCATATCAGTTCTTCTGCAGTATCCTTCTTTATTTATTATGCTTTGTAAAAAAATTTTGCGTGTTAATAAAAAGGAAATAATTATTGTAGCCAACATGTGAACATTGGTATTTTTACATTCTTCAAATGACTGTCTCTTGCAATTATCCACTTTACCTTGCTTTTTAAGCAGGAAAAGCTAGAGGAGTTGGTGGTTTCCGAGGTATATACATTGACTGGGAGATAGACTGAAGTGTTTGCCTATTAGTAGATAAGATTATGTTCAGTAAGAGGTGTTTACTGAAGTTTTTGAGGGAAATGCTATGTATACAGAATAGAGTAATGTGATCAGTTATTTGAGAGATGAGTGTGGGAATTTGCAGTTGGTACTGGTAAATGGAGCTAATTTGAATTGTACATATCATTTAAACTGTCACATAGGTATCATTATTAAATTCCTTGATAGTTACTAACGTGGTAGCAGAGTGCTTATAAGGAAAGTTTATATATTCAGCAATGTAATTAGTAAAAGAGATTTTTTAAATAAACTTGGCTTTGGAAACCATAAATGCTAAATAAAGACAAGACCTAGGCTATCTTTAGATTTCGTCGGGCATTCTCCTTTCATGAATAGAAAGTTCAAAGTTTTTATTATAGTTTTTATTCAGATCGCGCTATTTTTTATTAAAATATCGCCCAAATCTTCACAGTTTATATTTTTTGGTGCAATGTTTGTCTTTTTTTTTCTGCTGTTTATGTCATTTTACTTGTAAAGGTAATAAATGTCTCATTACTTATTAATAATACTCAATATCTTGCAGTTATGTATAGAAGAAGTTAATAAGTGACCTTTTAAATAAAGTGAAAATATTCACAGAAAGTATTCTGTATGCAAGGAGTTTGTTTCTAAACATGTTGAGATGGCGTGTTACAGAAAGTTTTGTCCATGAGAAGCGTTTGTATTCTACTGAAAAAGTCTATTTGTTCATGAAAATTCTGTGAATGATAATGCTGACATAAGAAGTAAGTTTGACTTTATTTTCGTGCAATTCTCACTTTTTCAGAAATGAAATATACCTTTTCAGTACTTATTAATTTAAATACTGCGTATAATAGATGGTCTGTCACGAAAAGTTCAAATCTTACGGAAATAGCAGCGCAATAAATTTTATAGTGTTTTTAAAACTTCTTGATGTACTTTGATCTAATTTTGTTTCTTTCAAGTTAGTGCTTTTAATTTCCTACTGTTCAAGTAATGATTTATTTCTGTAAAAGCTCACAAAATTTTTTTCATAATTTTGAATCTTGCTTTACTGAGAAAATTTCAGTTCGAAAGTTGAATTTTTTCAATCGAAAAACTTAAGTTTGCTCAATTGTTTGTTGTCCAAACAAGTTTTCATCTTAAAAATTTTCGCTTTTTGCATAGTTCAAGTAATAAATATTATCTGTATTATAAGTTCGTACATTTCTTTAGATAAATTACTATTTTTGTGTTGCAGTTCAAAATAATCAAGTTTACATTACTGTTGGGAATCGGTGGAATTCATTGACAAAAAGCAAACACTCGATATGATGAATTGTTGATAAGAACGGATTATTTGGCTGGATATGTTTCCATTCTAATAATCACTAACTAAATTTAGTGCTAACTGAAAATAAGATTGAAAAAAATTTTAATTTTGCTAGAGATTTAGTTGCTACTTCATTCGATGATTTACTACAAAATCAACGTGAGTATTTATTTCATTTCGAATGTGAATTAATTAAATCCACATATTGTTTCCATCACAAATTTGAATTTAATTTTGACCAACACTGAAATATAAGAGCTTGCTCGGACTATAAGTAAGCTTTTATACTTCTGGTGTTTATATATTATTACTTTAACTCATTACAACTAAAATTTTATATAATTAAAACATTATTATCATTCTAAGTACAGTATGAAGCAGCAATATTAATGCAAACAATATCATTGGTACCCTTTGCAGAAGGCTTTTCTTGATGATTTTTAATTTTTGAATTAAACTCTAAGATATTTTTCGGTAGTTTCATTGCTTCACCCACCGCCCGAGTTATAACGGATTTCAAATTGTGAAGTAGTAGCTAGTGCTGATTATTCTTAAAGCTAAACAATGATAAAAAGCAGTGTCACAACCTTTAAATACCTAAATGGGAAATGTATTCATTCATTCATGAAATTTGTTTGTAAATAGAACTGTTTTTCAGCCTAATAGATAATTAATTAAAAGCAGCTAGCAAATTTGCGATAAAATAGTAATATTATTGCATTTATTTTTTGTCTGCAAAAGTAATGCTTAGTTTATTTTTTAATATTGGTTAATTAACTAATGCTGAGATAGTACATAACAAAAGATTCCTCCTTTCAGTAAATGATTTATAAAAGTTTGAAGTATGACTGAAAAGTACTGCATATAATTATGAATGAAAAAAGTTAGAATGCGCAACTTTTTTGTAAGGTCTATACAAGTAAAACAAGAATTTCAGTAAGGCTGAAACGACAATCTATCAGAAATTATTGAGAATAGATTGCTAACAGAACATTTCACGAATATTTTTTTTGCAATGTAAAATTACAAAAAGTTATTAAAATTGTTAAGTAAACCAATAATTTAGCAAAATGTTTTACTATTTATCATTTTATTGCATCAATATTTAACGCAGATTTTAAATTATAAAATAAAAAAGATATCATATGATTAGAAATAGTGAAAAAATTAATTTTTTCGCTATTATACAATTTTCAAAAATTGAAAGCAATTTGTGTTTAACTTATTTGAGAAGAAAATTTTAAACAAAAGTTGATAATTGGCTTTATATTTCAGTACGAATAATTGGTGATATTATTAGTTAAATTTGATGCTAATTAGAAAATGAGAAAAAAATTAAAATTTTTGAGGCGATTTAAGTTTTACTTCTTTCAACCATTTTCTACAAAGTTCATAGTACTCAGATAGTTACCTTCCAACTTCTGACAAAGTAAGTAACTAATCTATCCTTTTAATTATCAACTGATTTTCAGATGCAGCGAAACAGTCATTTTGTTAAGACCTGCTGATATGCTAACGATAATCATTCTAAATAGACGCATCTTTGTCTGAAAGATGCAATATTAAATTGACTTATAAGACTAATAAAAAATATAATGAATCATTCTCGAAAGTATTCAGATTCAGTTGCAAAATTCGATTTCATTATACGAATTACCGTATCAATCTAAAATTAGCAAAGTTTCAGACTGAGCGGATAGGAAAAAAATTATGAAAAATATTCATATGAGTTCAATGAATGTTGGCAAAGATGAAATATTTGTTAGAAAGAAGTATGTACAAAAAGTGCAAACAAAGAATGTATTTTAAATTTTTTTGAGTTTTCACGTTCTGTAAAATAGTTAAAGTTGAGTCTTTGTCAAAAACTTTTCTTCTGTTAATTCATTAAATTCAAAAATATGCGTAGTTTTTGTGAAACATTAGTTTTTGAATCAAAAATTAAATATAATACCAAAATTTTATAAAATTTTGACTGATGTATTTGCAATTGGTAAACAAGTACTTATATTATATCATCTATCCTTGA
>UYYF01000509.1:0-13419 GCA_900618365.1 Thelazia callipaeda
TATATATATATATATATATATATATATATATATATATATACATATATATACTCGCATTTAAGAGCGTAAAAATTAAGCGTGCAAATAAATATACAAGAAATGTGTCTAAGGCTTTTAAAAAATTTAAAAGCGTACGCTTAATGTACGTACAAACACGCGCACAAGAAAGCACATAATAATGTGCTACATGAAAATTGAATCACTCATATGTGCATACTTTTATATTCAGATCAATTGAGGTTAAAAATAAATCTGTACACGTGTAACTCGCAATTTTCAGTAAAAACTAGCAAAAAATTGTACGACATTAAATCTAAATATCCACAAATATAAACAAAAAAATGTAATAACAGTTAAAATTTTTATACGCTTGTGAAGATAAATGGAAGGCTACAAATGAATAGTTGGAAAAATTGGACAGCTTAAACACACGAGATAGACACGTTTGCACACGTAAAGAGACATTTAATGAAGAAAAATAAAAAGGGAGAAGTGCAGAGATACACAATCACACATTGTTGAAAACAATATTACTTATGTACACTTAATTAGACCGACAGGAAAAATGAGTTTGGAGATGGTTGATTGCAGATCGATATTATTATTTGTCATAATACCATCCCTTCATTTCATTTCATTTCATTTCAGTTCATTTCTTAGCTAACTTCTGAAATCGATTTGGAATATTTTAGCAACAATTACATATGTTATTGCGCAGAAAATAATATTAAGCATATGAATAAATGATCTAGCAAAGAATAGAATATACAAGGAGCTATTAAAGCACTTCTGCTTCATAAATAATAACTAGCTTTCTGTTTAAGTTACACCAAAGTGCTAACAAAGTAAGCTTATTTCTTATTGCGTGCTAGAAAAGAATAACAGTCTTGATGTACTCATTCATCTTTCAATAATGTTTGGTATTTTACTTAAAATCATTACTAAGTATGAGAAACAGGTGATCGAGTTCACGTTAAAAAAGGGATAAAACATGCAGTTGGCATATAAGTAAATAACATGAATGCTTTGCTTTATAATTACATTTAACGATAGTAGATTGTTAAATGAACGCATAGGGAAACAGACAATTGCTTGTAGATTGTATTATTGATATAAGTTCAAATTTATTTATTTGTCGTTCGTTCAATGCAAGTCAAATAATTTTAGTTGTCATAATCATCGTCGATATGAATGAATATCTGTCGGTGAGATTGTACAGTAAAGTCAGGCAAAAATAAATACAACGATTAAAAGGATATTTAAAGTATCTCTAAAAGAAGGGTCAAATCAAGAATATTTGCAAAAGATTGTACTTGCAAGAGGTCATATTTGCAAGAGGTCGTATTTGCAAGAGGTCATGCAAAATGGATGTTCATGAAGAGGAAGTAATATTACGGTCATGATTATTGAATTAGTAGAATGAATGAATGAGTGAATGAAGGAATTTCTTCCAATCATTTTGGATCATTGCTCTTAGACTTCAGAATGTCTGCTTTTCTCCAAATGATTACCAATGAAGACTGGACTGTCAGTAATAGTCTTGAGGTGCAATGCAAGTGCATAGATTTGTACTAAGTATATTTCTAAGCAAGCCAAATTTTTGTCTATTTTTCTAAAATTTTACCAAATTCATCAATTTGATCAATAAATTACGGAATTACGAAACGTTAGATACTTACTACACGTAAGTATGTTGCATCAATCACGCTGTTCAATCATGATTCAGCATTTATTTATAAAATGGAATAATAATTAAAAATGAATAAAAAACACGTCATTTTTTCTTTATGAATATATTTATCATACATTTTTAAGTAATACATAGCAATAAAGTATTGGATGAAAAATATTAAGTTGAATTTTTTAAAATTGTTTAATTAAAATGAAAAGACTTTCATTTAAAGATGTAAGAACTGAAGAGAATAGCGTTTACTACGGAATTTATTATTAACATTGAGAGTTGAAGAATTTACTTACTACTTCCAAGTGGATAATATGGCATTTGACACATTATCAGTTTCAGGTTAATATCTGCTCAGTTTGATGAATGCAAATGGAGGAACTATCATTTCCCCTCAAATCGCTGCTATGAACTTTACATCTGTTCATTTGAAACAAACTTAGCAGCAATTTGCAAGTTATATTCCATTATGAAAAATACACTCTTGAATTTATTCATTGACGATTCTTAGATAAATCTAGTCACTAATTTGAGTCTGACTTTTTTTCCAATTAGTTATTCAGTATTTTCAACATTATGTCCATATGATCACATAATTAATCACATAATCAAGAAAAAAGTATTGAAAATATTAGATCAATACTTCAGAATCATTACTATTGTTGTTAATCCTGTTAAATTATGCTGAAACTAACAATAAGTTAATTAAGTAACAGAATGTGATAAGAAACTTGCATTCTTTTTCGATGTCAGTAATAGTCATTTTTCATCAAATCGCTCTCTATATCATTATTACTCTTAATAATTTGCCAACATTTACTTTTATAATTATTATTTGCATTCATTTCTTTATATGGTTGAAATTACTGCTTCAGTAACTTACCATTTAATTATCAAATAGCTTTCATGATAGCATAAAATCTGCAAGTAATAATGATTAATTTTGATACAAATAATTTGATTTGTATGTTCGATAAATATCTTATCGATGTCTGTATAATTCATTAGATGCAAAAAATTTCTTGACGACTATAGCAATTGTTGCTTAAAAGTTTGTGAAGTTCCAAAGTTCTGTTTGCTTTGTATTACACTGTTTCTTTTTCTTTAATATTGTTTGCAGTATTTAACTGTGATTTTGGATATTATTAGCATTAAAAATTTCGCTCTGCTGTTTTCATACTAAATTAAATCATCATCATTATCGTAAATCATCATTATTATCGTTTCAATAACTGTCACTATAAAAATCATTAACTTTTTTAAAGAAATTAGAGAAGGCTATTTAAAATGCGAATAATAATAATACAGTGCAATAATTTTTCTTAATAATAGTAATAATAATAATTATTATTAATTTATAATCAATCATATCAGTTAGAAGCGATAGGAGTATTTTGGATTTGAAATTGAAATTATTTGGTAGAGAAGACAACTACAAAAAAACAAAATATTTTAGTGGAAAACAATGATATCCATAGTCAACTCTTTTATGAATATTTCTCAAAAATGCGTTTGTGTTTGGTTAATTAATTAATAATCTGAAATAAATGAAATTAGAGTAAGTTGTGCATTAACACTGCACAATTGTTAAGCCACAAAAATTTTGAAGATTCCAAAGCTCATTTTTGTTCTTTACTAATTCATTAATATTGGCACCACTCGCAGCTTTTGCATTGAGCAGTGAATTTTCTTCATATACTTTTTCGCTTTTTTTCAGTAAATTGTAATGATGTTTCAGTAGTTCTGAAGTTATTTCTGACTGTGAATTGAGATAAGTAAGGTCGTTATGCATGATAGGGGTCACAGTTATTGACTTAATAATATGCAAGATTCAGACAAACGAAGTTTCTGAAAGTGACCTGAATCATAGTAAAAATTACTGACTTTGTTGGAATTAATTGAGTGAACAATAGAATAAACAAATCATTAAATTTATTTATCAATAACGACCTTATTTATCTCAAGTGATTTGCATTTGTTGATGATTCACTTTTATTAAATAAATAAACAGCTGTTGGCTTACATCAGTCTCAGATTGTTTATGATCTGTTCTAAACAAAATCATTCCAACTATGTATTTA
The DNA here is from genome assembly GCA_900618365.1 of Thelazia callipaeda. Lineage (NCBI taxonomy): Eukaryota > Metazoa > Nematoda > Chromadorea > Rhabditida > Thelaziidae > Thelazia > Thelazia callipaeda. The sequence goes on from UYYF01000509.1 coordinate 3,763, forward strand.
CCATCACTTCACATTACCTTTCTTCTTCACGTCTAGATATCATCTGCTAGCTGTTTCCCTGTGTACTTGATTACATTTATAAAATCGCTATTATTATCACATTTTTAGGTCTTAAAAAATGCCTGCGAAAGATTCTCCTCTACTTTTATTCATCATTTTTGTCAATATCTTAGAAAATAAAGCTGATAAAGTAATTGATTTGACCTCTAGAAATGGCTACAATATGCATGCCTGCTATAAACAAACAGGTAAAATCTATCAGCACAGGTAAGATTTTCCTTGTTCATTACTGTACAATATCATTTCAAAAATATTCAACTTTCTTAAAGTTTTTTCAAATTAATTACTAATCCAATCATACGATTTTGTAGCACAATTTAATTAAAGATTACATTTTTTTACTTGAAAAGAGTGTTATAATCTATAAATTCATTTTAAACAATTGAAAAACTTATAAATAATTCTTACAGTACTGTTTTTGCAGTTAAAAATATTTTTTGTTAAAAATTATCAAATGTAATAATTTGTTCAGCAGTAATTAATTATTTTTGGAATAGTAAATATTGCTAAGACGCAAAAATTTTCGAAAACAAGACATATTTGAATAATTCAGTAATTCATTCTTGCCATTACAATTATTCGCAATGTTTGATAATATTTTTGCTTTTTACTTTAAATTTTTAATTTAGAACTTATCCAAGAGATTATGAAAAAAATGATTACAATTTCGGTGATTTACCTGAAAATTGGGATTGGCGTAATGTACATGGCATTAATTATGCGAGCGTTGATCGTAATCAGCATATTCCACAATGTAATTTTTAATTTCAATTAATTGGAAACAAATCTTGCATACGTGCGTCTAATTTAAAAACTTAACAGCAATTTGTCTTAGCTTTTTCAAGATAGGCAAATTATTTCATGTTGAATTATTGTAATGATACACAACTGTGCATGAACAATGCTTATTTTATATTATGCTTAATAAAGTACTTGAAATTAAAATTTTACTGATCCGAAAAAAATCATTAATTAATCACTTGTTAACGTACTTACTTCATTTGTGATCTGTAATGACAAATGTATATTTTCAGCATTGCTTTTTTTTGTTTAACTCTCTACAAGGCTTTCTTTCTACAATTGACAAAATCATAGTTGTCAAATGAAAATATATTATGCCTTTTATATTCTGTTATATTACAACATCAATTGCATTCTATTATAACGTAATTATTATTTGTGAGACATTAACAATTCTGATTAATAATTTTAAAGGATTTTTATTCATATAAATTTCTACATCGTGAGAATCTGAAGCACTGCTAGAAGTAAGCATGATTTTTGATTTCTTTGCAACGACTTTAAATATTTATATTACTTATTATTCTTCGGATATTTGCACTTAAACTTTTATTACATTTGCAGATTGCGGATCATGTTGGGCTTTTGGTATGTTTTTTTTGACTTCTTTGAATTTAATTTCATTAAATGAAGCACCATTACTAGTTCAGTCTCAAATATGGTCAAAAAGGATAATTACTTTGGAAGTAATAACAGTGATGTCCTATTTAATTACTTTAATACAAAAAACCAAAAAAAAATGATTTGTAAAGTTGCAAAAATTATTTTGAATATTTCATGTTCCACAAGTGCGCTCGCTGATCGTTTCAATATTAAGAAGAAAGGTGCATGGCCACCAGCATATTTATCTGTCCAAGAAGTTTGTTTTTTAGTAAAAATTTGTGAGCAGAACATTTTAAGACACTTGAAAGATATTCAAATTTCTATAAAATGTTTCGAAAGATTATCAGGGCGAGAACAATGCTTTTCTGATAGTATGCAGGATGGATTATCCTTCGATGACCTGATTTCAGGTAATTGACTGTGCTGGAGCAGGTAGCTGCGAGGGCGGTGAACCTGGTGCTGTTTATAAATATGCCCATGAGCATGGCATACCGCATGAAACATGCAATAATTACCAAGCAAGAGATGGAAGTAAGATTTATTACTTTTAAAATCGAATTTTCACATTTAAATGCAAAAAATTAGCATTTTGAATGTGCATAAATCGCTTTGTTTGTATACAATAACATTATATGTGATCAAAATTCTCTTCCATATGATCATAATTCACTCAAGACAATCAGTTCAAATACATAATTTGAGCTTGTCTTGTCTATTATTAGATCACATTAATTGCATAAAATTATTGGCGGAGCTTGCCGAAATAATATTCAATTTATCACTGCTTAACATACAAGGAAATTCGTGAGCCATTGATAATCTAATAAACACTTTTCAAAAAATAGAAAGCTGTAAGATTTTAAAATTTATTTCCACCAAAAGAATTTACTACACTCTTAGTAAAGTGTCTTTAATTTATAGAATGTACAGCTTACAATAAATGTGGTTCTTGCTGGCCCGGATCATGCTTTTCGATCAGGAACTTTACTCTGTATCATGTCAGAAACTATGGTGCCATCAGAGGATTAGAAAATATGAAAGCTGAAATCTATCATTACGGCCCAATTGCGTTTGTTTTTCTTTTTCAGCATTGCAAAGCAAACAAAAGTGCTACACTTTTCTTTGAATTTTTGATCTTAAAATATTATCGTATAAAAATAGCTACACTGAAACAAATATTAAAAGCTTTCAAGTTAATGCTCAGAAAGAAACTTAAAAATCAATACAAGTGAATGATTATTTTTAAAACTGCAAATTAAAAAAACTTAGTCATAACTATTAAAATTCTTCATCAAATGCTCTCAGATGTGAATTGACTCAAAATTTATGATTGTGATTTGAATACCAAAGTGATTTCTCATTTAACTGTTACACTGATTCTGAAAATCTTTCCGTGGCTTAAGTAAGCATCAGTTCATAATTGAAATCTCGTCAATGAATGCTGCCAAGTATGAAAAATTACAGCTGTGGGATTGCTGCTACAAAAACATTTGAAACATACGGCGGTGGGATATATAAGGAATCGACGGATGAAAACATTGATCACATTATATCAGTTCATGGCTGGGGAGTAGATCAAAAATCCGGCACTCCATACTGGATCGGCAGGAATAGCTGGGGAACACCTTGGGTAAGCGTGAGAATTTTATTGCATCAAAATTATTCAATTCGTTATAGCCTCTAATCTTAAGAATCTCTTTTTTCAAAAGCAACCAAAACCCATAAAACCAATGAACTGATTAGTTTTTACCTCATAAATTAATAATAAATATGTATGAGTGTATAGGTGAACTGACAAAAAGTTTATCTTAGAAACGTTTTTCACATATGTCTGAAATGTCAATCAGAATTTATTGTAAAGACTGCAATGTATAATGCGAACAAATCTCATGTGAATATGAACGATAAAATTCATATCCACGACAAATATAAATGGTAGTATTTCTTTAGGGTGAAAATGGATGGTTTCGAATAGTAACATCAGAATACAATAACTCCGGCTCCAAATATAATTTGAAAATTGAAGAAGACTGTGTCTGGGCTGACCCCTCTGTATAAATCACATTAACTGTGATTTTTCTGTTAAAAGCTTTCTGAACCCATTTTTTCAAGAATGAAATAAAATAAATGAAACAATATAAATATCTATTTTATGATTCAGTTATTTTGAAATATATACTTGCTACTAGTATTTTTACGTGTATTTTCCAAAAAAAAAATGCAAATATTTTCATTAAATGACATCTTCTGCATCTCATGGTTAATCTTTGAAGTTATCCCTAAATCTTAACAATCTCTGTAATGTGGAATACATCATAGAGTTTGTACAACAGCAAAGCAAAATGATCATGTTTGCACCATAAATACTAGAACCCCCTGTACTGTAGTACAAGACGTAAAACATAGTTTGAAAACCAAGCAATAAATAGAACGATATATTAACAACTTCTATCAAAACTTAATAGCTGCTCTACAATGGTTGCAATATAAATCTCTATTCTGACTTAAGTTCAACTAAAAATTTAAATAACGTACATCAGCTCTCTTCCAAAAACGAAAACTGCATATTCTTAGCTTTAAACACAAAATACTACTTTATACTTGCTAAAACATAGCAAATATATCTGTTTTTATGTTGGTGGCCAACCAAGCTGCTTTCCACCAAGCACATGAACATGAAGATGGTATATACTTTGACATCCGTGCCTACCATTGTTGATAACGACTCGATAGCCATCTTTTAAATCTAACTTACGTGCTGCCTTGCTCGCGGCAACTAATAATTTCCCAAGAATTGCTTCATCCTAAAGTTTGAATTCACAGTTTAGATCTCATGCATTTAAATTTACGCCGTAAAAACCAAAATGAAATTACTTTGTAAGAAACAAATTGTTAGAAAACAAAATCTCAAATTATTTTTGTAGCAAATATCTAATTTCCTTGCTTATTCCCATTTTCCCTCCTATTATTAAAAAAAAAAATAACGCAAACCCTAATTACTACTACATCGAAAGCCTAGTTTTAGCTTCACAGCCTAAACAAGCGCTTAGACTTCACAGACTAAAGTTGCTTTGATTTCTGAAAGTTTTACTCAAGATTTTATAGTTTGCATGTTCGTTTTAAATTCTTTTTATGTCACTTGAGTAGATAAAAGTAGGCAATAAAATATTTAGTGACCTACTTATGGCGTTGTGCCTCTTATACTTGAGCTTATCTTCATTTTTCAGTATTTGTATTATAACAAAGGTTATACAACTTATTGAATATTTTTCGTTAGGTGAAGGATGAAATCATGTCTGTACTCTCTATACTTACTTGATCTTTGGCATCTTGCAGCATTGCAATCGGCTTCTTAGGTATAACCAAGAAATGTATCGGTGCTTGTGGATTGACATCGTGAAAAGCCATTGTCTAAAATTTATTAAAAAATAACATGACCTGCAACGATATGTGTGATGTAATTGTTGCTCAGAAGCCAATTTTACTTATTACTCAGATTTTTGGTACCACTGGTATTAAGAAATAATTCGTCCCTTGAAGAAACCAATTGTTAAAATGCCCAACTTATCGTTCGCAAAACTAATAAATCATATACTGTCACTGCAAGACTTCATACAACCTGCTGTACGGAATCAAATACAACAAGCACTACTGAAGCATAATGCAGTAATGATCCACATACTTGACTGATTAGTTTCAAAAAGGGTCAAAAAATCTTTCACTTACATCATCATCTTCCATAATGATCTGAGCGGGTATTTCTTTGCGGGCAATTTTACCAAAAATAGTATCGCCACCAGGACCAGCCGTCTGAGCTTTGCATACTTCTGATGCCATTTTTCCTAATATATTAGCGTTCCACTGTCGATATTGTTGAGAAATTTTACAAAACGCATACATTCGTTGTAACAGAGTGGAAGAATTAGGCATTATCGGCAAAAATTTCATTACGAAATGTTTAAAATTAAAATATTTCCATCTCATTCTGAATGCGTTCAAATACTGCTCACTTATATGATTAAGATTGTCTTCGAGTAAGTAATACTTATAAGTACTTTTATAGGTTAACTGCGTAGAAAGTGAGTCAGAAGACTGCCAACAAGAGACCGCAGCCAACGCAAGCAGTTAAGAAAATTCGTTTTTTTTTTCCAGAGAACAAAAGATGTATCCAAATTTGAACTTCATTTTTTGTCTTGAATTTAAAACATAGAATAACACTTATGCTCACATATTGACTCAAAGTACTCAAATCTCTAGGTATCAAAAAGTTTTCGAGATATATTTCTCATGAAAAAATTGCTACTGATAATTGTAAGTAACTCATTATTCAAAGCTATTTTACAATTAGAAGCAGAATAATCAAACAGCTGAATTCAACTGCAACAATCAATCGTCATGCGTTTTCGCAAATAGCTGACTGCGACAATTAAACTTTGTAATTTAAATGAAGGAAAGAACGTGACTCGCTAAGAAATAAAAATGGTCACATCTGTTTGAAACTAACATTTGCCAATTTTTCTACTCCCTACTAAGGCAGCTAGTTCATTTCTTGTTGGCATATTACAGATTATTAATTTGGTTGTCAGATTTATCGCTGTTTGGCAAGACTTATTCTTCGCCTGTGTTGCATAGTTTACGCATATATCTTTTTTTTTCAATCTCAGAAGATTATCATTCGGCAGCGTTTAAATTGGTGTCAAATTTCACGGAATGTCATTTAACGGTCAGCAAAATGTTTGCTTCGGATGGAAAATTATTCCATCTTTGATATATTAAATATGTTTCCAGACTAAAGAAATTAATTTAAGAGAGTCAAAGTGGACGTCCTGAGCGTTTATTGAAGCACAAAATGACAGAAGTATGTCAGACGTCTTCTCCGGTGTCAGCTGATCCTGGCGAAGTAATGAAGATTGAGACTCAAATTATGTGTATGAGTTTCCGTCCACCTCTATTCGATGATAAAATATTCAAAGACGAGTGTATGTATTGCTTTAAAACCCCTCTTGATGCAGGTTGGTAATAGTTGCAGAATTGGTAATTAAGCTATTCAAGATTATCAGTGGAAGAAAACGTTTTCAAGTAAACACTGTCACGTGTAATGATCAGTCTTTTAACTCTGAATTTGCATCTGTCAAATTCAGTCGTCAAAATGTATTTCATTGATATGAACATTGAGGTTGTGTCTTATATACTGAGCAATATTAAATATCATTGTTTTCCAAAGTTCAAATTCTGTAATTCGAATTGTATAAGGTTGGATATTAGGACTGCTGTTGAGAATTTGTTAATAGTTCAAAGAAGAAAAATAGTTTGCGAAATTTTGTTTTGCTCAATATCTAGTTTCCGTAATTTTTTTCAGATGGGTTATTTATCTGCTTGGAGAGGTTTGCTGGTTTCTGCATAGATCATGTATTGATTTATTGTAAGCGAACAGCGCGAAAAGCCTTTCTATGGTATAAGCAAACCAAAGTTTTACTTACTAAATCCGAAGAACCAGAAGATAAAGTGACGAAGGTGTGAAAAGTGTTAGCGGAAATATATTTCTTGTCATTTTTGATTTTGCAATAATTTTTAGTGATTACTGTAGTATTATGAGATATTTATCTCATTGTTCTACTGAAAAACAAGAGTTCTAAAAACTGTTCTAGTGTTTACGGGCATCAAAAGTAATTTGTAATCAGATCAAATTAGTGTAGTAATTTCTTTAAATACTATTATCATTCAAACAGTTGTGAAACTTAATAAACAGCAAGTATACATTTGACTTCAGTTTCAGCTATCAAAAGTTTATTTGACTCATTATAAAAAATTACAGTTAGCGCTTGGTGTTGAAGGAGGTTTTTCCTCTGGCCTGCAGTTCCGTCTTGTTGATGAGTATGCAGTTATTATATGCCCCATGTTTCATATAAAAGTCTCATTGAGCAGGTTTGTTTGATAGAATAATCTGTATTGTAGATCAGCATTATATTTTTAAAATGTTGATTTATCAAGAATTCATAACCTACCTGTAAGACTTAAAAAATTTTGTTTTCTTAGTCCTCAAAATTGGTTTAATAGCAATATTTGTAACAAGTTTCATAAAATAAAAGTAGCAAAATTCTTTTTGGAGGTGATTTTCGGAGTTTTGATGAGATCAGTCTTGATCTAATCTTTGACTACAATCTCTTAAGTCTTTCAAACTATATTTTTTTATAGACTCCCACCAAAGACACAAGAAGTTTGCCAGAAAATTATTGATGATGAAGGTGTACGAAGACAAGAGGCGCTAGAAGCTGGAGTCAGTGTATGGGAGGGTGATGAACGAAAGAATACTTTGCATTTAAATTTGAAACAGGCAAGTCAATCCCTATAGTTTCATAAATGTAAGCTTTAACTTTTCTGTAGGACTAAAGTGTAATATTCTTTATTGAGATTCCAAATGTTGTTGTTGATAAGTTTTTTTGGTCTAAATAGTTTACATGCATGTAGGAAGACAATGGAAAACGAATACCACCTCGAGGATGGAAATGTGAGGAGGAAGGTTGCGATCTTAGAGAAAATTTATGGATGAACTTGACCGATGGTGCAATCATGTGCGGCCGTTCACAGTATGTACAAGAAGGAGTGATGAGTAAGGGTCAGAATCACGCTCGACTGCATTTTGATTTGTATGTTTCATTTCAAATGTCTGATTAAAATTTGTAATATTAAAATTTTCTTAGTTTTTCTCAAATCAAATTACTTGCTTTTTGGCATTTAAAATACTCTCATACCATATTTATAACATCTTGTGATGAGATATTGAATGTTCTGAGGTTTGAAGATGTTTCACTTGTGGAGCACTAAATCAGGTTTTTTGGAAATAATTTTTTAATCTAAAAATTACAACTGTGTATCCATATTGTTGGCAGAAGGTTTCACTCTATCATAGTTACCTTTCAGAACTGGCTACCCTTTAGTTGTTAAGTTGGGAACGATTACGAAGGATGATGCAGATGTATTTAGCTATGATGAAGATTGTTCAGTTCGTGATCCAAATTTGAAAAAACATCTTAAGCATTTTGGTATTGATATGGACAAAGCTGAAAAAACTGAAAAGAGCACACTCGAAATGGAACTGGATCTTAATCAGAAGTATCTTAATATTTGTAATAATATTCATTGTGGTTAGATTCTTTTGTTTGTTGTATATATATATTAGAAAATCATAATTTTTAGATTAACAACTTCTTAAAAGTTTGATTTAGCGCTCTTTTATTTAAAGTTAAATAATTTTATTTTTATTTATAATTCGAAAAAAAAGACGAAAAATTTAGTATCAATGAGTCCGAATGATTTGTCTCTTATTATGTACATGTTTATTTTACTTTTAAACATGACTGTTTTTCTCGACTTTGTAGTATTAACAGATTATATTTGAAATCTGTGCAACAAAAGATAATGACATATTTTATTGAAATTAGACTTCAACTTTTTGAGCTATTTTAAGATGGGAGTGGGAAATGTGTCAGGAAGATGGAGCAAATCTCGAATTGGCTTATGGCCCTGGTCTTACTGGAATCATAAATATTGGATCATCCTGTTATATCAGCGCAGTAAGTACAGTTTTTTGATGTGATTTTTGAGGGTTAGCTTTTTTTAGAAATTCCAAGTACGCGGAAAATATTGGACAGCGCAGTTAATATTTTTTTTCAATTGTGAAACGCCCACATGCAGTTTTACTGTTTATTATTGTCTTACTGGTTATCTATAATGTTGCTACCAAGGAATGAATTGTAAAAGTAGTTTTAGTCTTTACAATTGTTGTTGCAAATCCCGGATTTTGTTAACATTTATGGAACTGAGTTCGAGAAGCATTACTTAAACGTTCCAATACTGGACTCCCATACGGATTTCAATTGTCAAACCGCGAAGGTGTTTTCAAGTTTGTTAAGTGGCGAATTTTCAAAAGTAAGTTTTGTTTTTCCGAGTTTTATCTGCAGAAAGATTCTACTTTTTTGATATAAATGGTAAATAAATTTCAGAAAGATGGCATTTGTAATGGTATAAAACCAACGCAGTTTCGAAAAATAGTATCAAGAGGGAATGCTGAATTTTCTAGCATGCGACAACAAGATGCAGATGAGTACTTAAGGTATAGTATGCTATTATTATTATTATAATAACAAATTTGTATATATATATATATATATATATATATATATATATATATAT
>UYYF01000510.1:0-13419 GCA_900618365.1 Thelazia callipaeda
GTGAGACACTTAATTTTTACGTTTTTACGTCATTATCCCTTAATAATTCTTAATTGCATTTCTTTTTTATTCGTAATTAATTTGTTCGATTTTTTACCAAAGTTTTTCAAATTAAAAAACAAACTTGACTAATTTGTTCTTCTGTTATGATGGGAATATATATCCTCCAGCTACCTTCAGAAATACAAATGCTTCTGACTGCTTTGCCTTCACAGTTTCAAATAAATTATCACTTACCTTTTTATCATTACGTCTCCGTTATCTTTTATAATTTTTACTGCATCAATAACTATATAATCACACGTACCTCTAATTTAATAATAAATAATATTTATGATTATTTAAGTTAGTAAAAATAATTTCAAAAAAATCAAAGAAGACATATATAATTTCAAAATTTTTATGACAAACAATTAATGAAAATTTCAATTTGAATTGATTACAAATACGATAGTATTCAGTATGTATTATCGCTGAATTAATATTTGTTGCAAATATTAAAAGAATCTTTTAGCACACAAATAAAATGTATTACAAAATACTTCAAAATCACATAAATTTTTGATAAAAATTCAATTTATATTCTTTCAATAAGAATTTATTACAAAAACCTTTTTAAATATATCATAAAATTGCTATGAAAGAATTAGTATTTGATTATATGAATAACTTGAAATCACATGGAATGAAAAAATTGAAATTATAAAAGAAATGAATAACAGAAATTGTAATTCGGACCGAAGAGTAAACAAAAGCATCAAATATTCTAGCAATGTTTGCAAACAGAAATGGTATTTCACTGTGTTTAGAGATTAAATTTCAAATTAATAATACTTGAAGAAACTTAAATTAAATACTAGCTGAATGGCATACTTATGCAAACCACGCAAAGATTATGCAAATTCAGACTGGAATTGGTAGATTGAGGGAATAAAGTAGCAGAATGAAAAGAATTGAGTTAAAGGATAGATTCGAGCAAAAAGTCTGATTCTTTCGTAGCAAATTACTTCCTACTAGTCTGGATGAAAATAATAATTGAATATTCTTTGTTAGGTAAGTAAGAATAGTTCACTCAAGCTTACTCTAGAAAGTGCCATCAACTTGAGCTTAACTAAGTAAGAAATATTCACAATTACGTGAATAGGTTCCAATTTGCGTGAAAAATGCTCTCTACAATTACCTTTTTTTTAAACGTAATATATAATAATTCAAAAATATTCAGACAAAATTTTAAAATTTTCTGCGTAATTTATGAATGAATAAAGAAACAACGCAAATTAGAAGAAAAAATTGATGCATTTAATTGTGAACACAATATTTAATGATTGATTTGTATTTTACAAAAAATTCAAATTCAATACAACGCTAAATAATAGTCGTAATTGGTTTTTGTCGTAATTTGGCGTAAACAAATAACAAAGTGATTTTTTCTTTCTTTTTTTTTGAATGAATGAATGAATAATTGAATATATGTAGAAAGTAATTAAATTGAATTTATACAAATTTACAATTCCGTTAAAATGACAAATTTTTATTACTTCGATGTAAAAAAATGTTACGTAAATGTCGTGTAGAAAAAAATGTTTACGATATTACGTAACGTAAATGTTAAGTTAAAATTAAGTCACGTAGAAATAATTGTCGATGAAAAAGTCAAACAATTAAAGTTTTTATAAATGATAGAAATTTCGTTTTGTCTTTTTGCTATGTCTTGAGAAGAAATTGAATCAGTAGCAATGATGAGATGAAATGAAATCGGATAAGAGAGGATCAGCAAAGCTCAATTCATCTGAACATATGCAAGACTTGAGAAAATTTTAGCATATACATCAATCGTATGCAAATTAGCTCAGTTATATTAATACTTCACTTCGTTTTATTAATGATAATTAAAAATTTTACACTAGAAAATTTGTTCAAGTAAGTCTGGGTAAGTTAAACATATTTTACGAATTCTATAAGAGTCACGTAAATCACGTAACCTTCACATGCAGTAAAAAGCAAAAGCTAAAAATGTAGGTAATGCAGCAGAGTAAAAAAGACAGACTTTAAAATAGCTGAAGAGATGGAAAGAGAAAAAAAGTAGAATGAGAGAAGATTGGGAAAACGAAAAAGAAAAACAGACTAATAAGTAGATTTACTCTCTCATTTTTTGTCTAACTTTCTAGTTCTCCTCTTTTTATCATCAATACTTTTATCTATCTAATTTTTTCTTTTTCTCTGCATGGCATTAACATTTGGAGAATGCAACAAAAAGCTGAATGAATAGTTGATTCATTGATGATGAGCAAGTATTTAGTTACATACTTGAAGTGCTTTGTTAGAACACGTTTTTACGTGTTATTGAAATATGAAAAGACTATTTAAAATATTTTATATGTGTGTGTTGGATGAAAAATCCAGTAATTTGTGTCTAAAGGATTAAATTCATGATTTGTTCCGAATCAGTCATGATCTGTTTGAAAATGTCATGATTATAATTCAGAAAGGTCAGATCATAAATATGGTACATATTTGTTGATACAGTAGTTGCGATTCGTTCATTTGTTTGAAGAACAAATTATGATTTGCTTAATTTGTATCCATCTGTATGCTAACAGTTATGATTTGCATGGAATCTCCCTTCAACTTCTCAACAGTAACAAATCATTTTTAGTTTACTGGAAACGAAGACATTTTTAAAGTAACCGTATGCTTCAGGAAAATATTTTTTGGTGATTTTACTCCACGCTAATAAGGGATTTCTAAGGAATAGCGCCGTATGCAAGGTTTTTGCATATTATCATTTGAGACAATATGAATATTGTATTGTATTTAATGACTCAACTATCCATAAGACACGTGAGTGAATCATTCAATATTCACTCGTACGTATATTAGTTAATTCCTATTCTTTGATCAATTACGTTTCGAAGATATTTATAGCAGGACGGAGTATGCTACTTTTATAAGTTTCTGCTGCGGATGTTGATAAGGGAATAGACAGCTGGTAAGTATTAGATAGATTAATTTTCTCTTTGTAAAAAAACACATTAGGTATATGCAGTACCTGCGAGAGGAGTTGATAAATAAAAAGATCATAGGGTCATAGGTTGAAGGGCAGAAAACTATGATTTGAACAGAAAGGCTTCTATTTACTACTCCAATATTTGCGTAGTTACTCACTTTTTGACTGGAATAATTCCCAAGAAAGAATATGCTGTGCACTATTAATTAGATCATTCACAAGCATTACTTTAAATGCAGTTATACAAAGGTCATTCGTATGACCTTTGTATAACTGCATTTAAATAAATTTTAAATTTTCACTTTGTATAACTGCATTTAAATTTTTCACTGATCATATTTGATCAGTGAAAAATTTACACGATATCTTGTTAATTGTCAATTAACTCAACTCAGGTCCAGAAATCATTAGGTAAAGTAATTTCTTTATTACTAAAAAAACATAGCTTTCTTAAATTGGTGTCAAAATAACTTTTTTTGATTGGTCATTGGTCAAATTTTAATTAATTCATATTTCTGCAGTGGTCAAGAAAGTTCATTAAAAAGTTTATGTTTGCTTTCAAGCATTTTACATGAGTTTTTCCAAAAATTTCTGGCTCGTAAAGGTGATTGTTTCTATCTATATTATCATGTTTTTTTTTGGGTCGTAAACTTTTTTTATCAGTTTTGACGTTATTCGCTTACTATTAAATACAGTCGTAATTTCCCTGCCATATTATTTCATATTTTGCCTTCTAAATGTTTTCTACCAATCTTAAAAACTCTATCAACTTATACTTTACTCTAATCATGAATATTTCAGTGCCATAACGACACCAGTGAATTTTTTGATCATAGACAAAGCTATGCATATTGATACAGTTCTCACAAATGCTTACTGTATGGAATGTAGTGCTACCGTTTTTAGATTTTAGTTGTTGGCTAGATATAAGTATACCTTTCGCATTATCTTCACTTAGTGATACTATTGAGGTTTTTTTTTGAATGTTTAATTGTGCTTAAGGATTTACGTCAGAAAATAGATATAGTAAATATATGATCAATAGTGATTAGCAACCGTAAAATTTGAATCAATTCAGCCGGTAAAATTATTATTAAATAATTTCCAATTACTATCAGTCAAATTTTTCTATTTGTAATAAAATATGCACCCAAATCATTACTTATACAAATTATCAGCTTTACTGTAATCAATAACATGCTGCTCAATGTTCCTGTGTATTCTGAACTTTACTGAATCAGCAACATTAGCCTTCAGATGCTGCGCAATGTTCCTGTGCATTCTGAACTTTACTTCAAACAATACATTTTCAGTTCATTGCAGTTGATAGTTATCAGATAGCTAAATTAGTACATTAAGTATTGCAGGAACTAAAAGATAATGCATTCTTCTTCATATATTTAATTTAATTGCATGATACATATGAGTAGTATTGTGCCAGTTTTCTTGAATTGCAGTACTTATTTAACGAAGCCGCGTTAAATTTGTAACAAGTTATTTTGTAACTGTTATGTTGTCAGTTTCTTATATGGCACATTCTGCAAAGAGTGATTTGAATTTTTTTGCTCGTTCGTATCGATTATTTTCTTTTTGTTATTACCGCTTCTTTTATTTTTCGCTCTTACTTACTGTATTTATTCGATTCGTATTTTGGGTCAATAATTGGTAATTACTTCGTGAACTCTGACCATTCAAAACTTGTAGTGTACATGAGCTAATTTATATTCATTTTGCATGCATGAAAGCGATTACTGTACAAGCATTGTCCTGCTGTATAATTTGCTAATCACCTTTCAGTAATGATAAGTAACTATCGTAATTATCTTATCTTTTGTGATGAATTTTATGCTATAATAGGGCAGTGTTCATATAACAATCTGGTAATAATTATATAATTAACAGAAGCTTTTGATAGTATAACTGTGATGAGTAGTATCTTCATTAGAGCAGTTTATGCAAAAATTAAGTAATTACGTGGTATATATTTATATCACGTAGCGTAGAAACAATTTAGCGCATGTTCATGATTGATACACTATCTTATTTTGCGAAAATTGCTTGTAGTATTTCTGATGAATGATATCTGAAAGCAATCTATAAACAAATTAATAATGTGACGTGCAGTTGTTACATAATTTAGCGTAATTACAGAAAGCTTATGCATGCGTTATGATAGAATGAATAGATTACAGAATTTGCAGTGTGTGATTGAAGTGTAAAATATGTCAGCAAAAGCTGTTAGTGAATATACTGGTAAAGAATTACTTTACCGACATCTGAGTGCTCTTGATTTCGTCGTAAAACCATCGATAGTAAAACTCACTTCAAATGATTCCTTCGATGCTGTTGCCAACAAAATTGATTGGCTTAACAATCAAAAAGTAACATTTTAAAAGATTTAGTACTTATTTTTTAGTTGAAATGGCGTTAGCTCTATTGCTTCTTTTCATTTCTTAATATAAAATATTTGGAAATATTTAGTATTATGAGTTGTGTATAGTTTAATTGTTTATTTTGAGTAAGCACTTATTTTAAAAGCGGCCTGAAGGCTAAAAAATTTTTTTCACATTTTAACTTCATTAAGAACAGATTAATGTCCAAAATGATTTGGACATTTTTAGAGATTAAACTTTAGTCATTCTTGATTTTATCAAATATTTTGAAAATTGAGGTATTCAAAAAATTTCTTATTAATATTATTAACTGTTGAACTTAAAATAGTGAGGAATAATGACTACTAGGGAAAATATTTGGTTCAAATTAGCAGGTACTGGCAAATTCATAAAATAATTGAGCAAAAAAAAAATATTTAAACACATTGCAGAAAGGAGTGATTAAGCCAGATCAGCTTATTAAGCGTCGCGGTAAATTAGGCTTAATAAAATGTGGCAACATATCAGATCTGCGTGATTGGTTCCACGAATTTAAAGGGAAAAGTATAAAAGTTAGTTGTTTTATCGGTTTTTATCATATGTTTCTGACCAAGAAATGTAAGAAAGTGTTTTCAGGTTGGCAAAGTCACTGGAAATTTATATAATTTTATTATGGAACCGTTCTGTGTTCATATGGATGATGATGAAATGTACATTGCTATTTACAGCAAGCGTGACTACGATATCATTCTTTTCTATGAACATGGTGGTATCGATGTGGGAGATATTGACGTTCAGGTTTGTTTTTCAGCAGTTCAAGAAATAGTGATATTTCTGTAATTTAAAAGTAATTCTTTAAAAGGAAAAATTAATAATAATTATTTAAGGCTCGAAAGCTGTATATTCCAGTGAGCGTTGATGATCAAAATAATTTCATCTCTGACAGTGATATGGACTCTTTGATCGGCGTTATGAATAGCGAAAAGCTATCGTAAGTAGATTTAAATATAAAGATTCACTAAGACGAAGATTTCTTCAGTTTATTATTTCTGTAATATTTTATTTAAATCTATAGTTAATCAATGCATAATACATTTTCAGAATCCTGAAAATATTCATCAAGGCTCTTTACCATATATACCGAGAAAATCACTTCACGTATCTAGAGATAAATCCGTTAGGTGTGATATTCTAAAACATTTGCATTGGAATCTTCATTTTATTAATGAATTTTGATACTTATTTAAAGAGGAATTCATCGTAGGGCGTACAAACTCCAGTATCTTTTGCTCATTGAGTTTCGTTTTTCAGTTATGGTGAACAGCAAAGTTTACATATTAGATTTAGCAGCCAAACTTGATGAAACGGCTCTTTTCCTTTGTTCGGAAAACTGGAGAACAAGAAATGGAGAATCAATTGATTTCCCTGCTCCATTTGGAAGAGATAAAACTGCTGAGGTTTTTGCAAATTATTCTCCGTTTTTATCACTTTGATTGCGCCACATTTATCGCAATTAAATTTTATTGCATTCACAATGATCCAGCATTTTTATTTTTGCATGTAATAATGTAATTATTAATTACCAGAAAATTACAGTTCAAATTTAACGAGGCGAATTCATTTTTATTAGGACTTTAAAACAACTTTATTGGGAGCTGTATTAAAATTACGGTTCAACAATCTTGATTCAGTTAGCTCTCAAAATGCTCTGTTTTGAAAGCTTCTACCTGCATTTCCATCACTTTATTTTCAGGCGTGTAAGGATACTCCTAGTTAGTATTATATTACCCGAAATTTGACTCATATGTTTAGGAAATCTATGTCAGCGATCTTGATTCAAAAACAGGTGCTTCATTGAAATTAACAATTATAAATCGTCGAGGCCGTGTTTGGACTATGGTCGCGGGTGGTGGCGCATCTGTTGTGTATACGTACGTTTTAAAATTTGTTAATCAATTCAAATTCAAAAATATGCTGTTTCTGACTTTCTCCTGGTAAAAAAAAATAATGTTTTTGCGCCTTCTAGGGATACAATATGCGATTTGGGAGCAATGTCGGAATTAGCGAATTATGGTGAATATTCGGGTGATCCATCGGAAGTGATGACATATGAATATGCGAAAACATTATTTAGCGTGATGACAGAAGGTATACCTCATCCTGATGGCAAAGTCTTAATTATAGGTGGTTCAATTGCCAACTTTACCAATGTTGCGAATACATTCAAAGTAAGTTGAAAGTTTTCTGATGAGGTGAATGCTAATAACTATGATAAGACCTGTATATTAAAGGGCATTGTAAGAGCTTTCGAAACATACCAGGAACGTCTTCGAGAACACAAAGTTACTATTTATGTGCGACGAGGAGGACCAAATTATCAAGAAGGATTACGAAAAATGAAAGAAAGTGGTCTGTTTCTTTGTTTCTATTGTAGCTTTATTCTACTCATTATGCATTCTCATCTTATTTTCATGTGTTACTAAAGGAAAAAAGTTATATATAATCTTGTAGGTTCACGTCTGAAGTTACCAATATATGTGTATGGACCAGAAACCCATATGACAAGTATCGTAGCAGCAGCACTTGGATTAAGACCTGCTCCAAATAAACCGTTGGCTCCACAAACTACCGCTCAATTCCTTCTTCAGCCAGAAACAAATGTAAATACAACATTTTAAAAGCCCCTAAAAGTTGTTCCTTGTTTCTCACGCGGAAAAAATTTTTTAGACTGGAGGGACCGTGCCATCCGAACCTTTATCAAACAAAACAACATCACCACCAAGACGGTCAAAAAATTTAGCAGCAGAAGATGGTGATCGACCGGAAGTCAGTGGTGTTGATGATCCAGGAGTGGAGACATTATTTGAGAATTATACAAAAGCCATTGTTTGGGGACAGCAAATAAAAGCTATTCAGGCAAGCATTAGTTTTTTTACTGTGTGCCAAAATTTTTTTCTGGAGCTTTCAGCTTAAAATTTTAGGGTATGCTTGACTTTGATTTTGTATGTGGTCGGTCAAATCCGTCTGTTGTTGCATCAACTTATCCATTCACAGGAGACCACAAGCAGAAGTATTATTTTGGACAAAAGGTACATAACCATTATTTGATGTTTTTAAATATAATTAATTAGTGAAATTAGTGCGCATTTATGAATACCACTTCGAAATTTCGTTATAAGTAGTGACGGACATCTTATTGTTGATTCCATTTTGCAGGAAATTTTGGTGCCAGCGTATAAATCGATGAAGGATGCTTTTGATAATCACAGTGATGCTTCTGTTCTTATTAGCTTTGCTTCTTTACGATCTGTTTATGAAACAGTTCGTGAAGCATTAGAATATCGTCAAATTCGTGTAATTGCAATAATTGCGGAAGGTGTACCTGAGAACCAAACTCGACAATTAATTAAAGTAAGCAACAAAAGGTATGATGATCAAGCAGAGTCATTTCAAATAATTCTGACTTTTGTCTATTTCAGATAGCAAACAAAAAGAATGTAGTTTTAATTGGACCGGCAACAGTGGGTGGAATTAAACCTGGTTGTTTCAAAATTGGTAATACGGGTGGTATGATGGATAATATGTTGTCTTTGAAGTTATATAGACCAGGAAGGTAAATGCTTCAATTTTCGTGTCAGCTGAAAATTCAGTCATGAATTCAAAATAGTTACTTGCAGTGTTGCATACGTATCACGATCTGGTGGCATGTCAAATGAACTAAATAACATCATTTCACAAAACGCAGATGGAGTTTATGAAGGGATTGCTATAGGTGGTGACAGATATCCAGGTAGCACATTCGTGGATCACCTTCTTCGGTACGAAAAGGAAGAGAGGTTGTAACTAGCAAGGATTAATTAATATAATCGTTTTCTAAATTACTATCATTATTTTTATGTTTAAATAAAATTTTGAGGGTTATAATATTTATTTTCCTTTGTAGAGTGAAAATGATGGTTATGCTTGGAGAATTAGGCGGAGATGAAGAGTACAAAGTTGTTGAAGCGATAAAGGAAAAAAAATTAACAAAACCTTTAATCGCTTGGTGTATTGGAACTTGTGCAGATTATATCTCATCTGAGGTGAATTCGAGTAATGAATTAATGAACTGTCATTCTCGAATGATTATAACGAAACAGAACTGTTTAAAATCAGCTGCTTGTATTTTATTTCTCGTTCCGATTAAATATGATAGTAGTATTTAGATGAATCTACTACAGACACTTCCTTTTTCATCTCTCGTGATGGTTCTTTGCTTTTCCTATACTTAATTCAGAAACATCATATATTTAGATCCAGTTTGGCCATGCTGGTGCGTCAGCTAACGTGAAAACAGAAACTGCTACAGCAAAAAATCTAGCTCTGAAGGAAGCTGGTGCTCATGTACCCCACTCTTTTGATGATCTCGGTGAAGAAATTTCTAAGGTCTGTTGCGAAGGGTTTTACCGTTTCTTAATTTAATTTAATTTAATTGAACGTTTCTTCTGTTTTGCTTATTATTATATTGCAGATTTACAAAGATCTTCTAAAGAAAGGGATAATTGAGGCAAAAGAAGAACTTCCCCCTCCCGCTGTACCAATGGATTATGCTTGGGCAAGGGTAAGCATAGCTTTTTAAAGTTAGCTTTCGCAGTTTTTTTAAAATTTATAATGAAACATTCTATAGGAGTTAGGTTTGATTCGTAAACCTGCATCATTCATGACTTCAATATGTGATGAGCGCGGTGAGGAGCTTCTTTATGCAGGAGTTCCTATAACGCGTGTTCTTGAGCAAAATATTGGTATTGGAGGCGTACTTAGTTTACTTTGGTTCCAGGTACTGTCTCTTTTATAAGATTTATTTCTGTGAAATTCATTAACCTTTCGTTGTACCAGTCGAAAATATTCTTAGCTGCTATAGCGTTTGTTTCGTTACATATTCACAAGTTATCTTCTTATTCTCACTCATAAATGTTAGCAAAAAAATATGTTACAGAAGCGTTTACCAGATTATGCGAATAAGTTTATTGAAATTTGTCTGATGTTAACGGCAGATCATGGACCAGCAGTAAGTGGTGCGCACAACACAATCGTATGTGCTCGGGCTGGAAAAGATCTAATATCATCCTTAGTTTCTGGCTTAGTAACAATTGTATGATTTTTACAGTTTCAAGTATAAAGCAACTTATTAACTTTACATTTTAGGCTTGTGTAATAATTAATGAGATGTGTACTATTTTTCAAAGAGCATCCTAAGTAATAAAGCAAATGTCAGTTTGCGACAAGAATCACTTGGCAGTGGCTTTTGTAAACTTCAGTCTGAAGAAGAGATTTGAGTACGTTGTCACAGGGTGATCGGTTTGGGGGTGCATTGGATGGCTCTGCTCGGCAGTTTAGTGAAGCATTTGATAAAGGATTGAGTCCTATGCAATTCGTCAATGAACAGCGACGTATCGGCCAGCATATAATGGGGATTGGACATCGTGTAAAATCGGTTAGTTTTCTTTAAATTTTCTATTTTTAGTGGAATCATTTATGGAAATCCTATACAATTGGTCGATAAACTGAAATTTACGAAAACGGATGTGTTTTCCACAGATTTGTTTTTTCAGACAAGTAATCCAGATAAACGAGTGGAGATTTTGAAGAATTTTGCATTAGATCGAGAAAAATTTAAGCAAGAAACCCCATTATTAGAATATGCCTTAAAAGTGGAAAAAATTACGACAGCAAAAGTATGGTAATTTTAAAAATAGCACAGTACATATTAGTTTTTACTTGATGAAATGTTTTTGCTAGTTACTTCATAAAGCAGTTAGTTTAATATTGATCATTTCAGAAAGCAAATTTAATATTGAATGTCGATGGAGCAATTGGTATCATTTTTGTGGATATTCTTCGCCATTCTGGTATGTTTACTGCTGCTGAAGCACAAGAAACGATCCAGATTGGTGCTTTAAATGGACTTTTTGTTTTGGGACGGAGTATCGGATTCATTGGTATGTTTTGTTACGTCATGCTTAAGATAATAAAGTTAGGGTTTTATAAGAGATCGAAAATCTTAAAAATCGCTTTTTCTTCTTGGTAAAATTTGAGCCACGTTTCGATTAACTAGTAGCGTTTCTGTAATTTAAGGACACTATTTGGATCAGAAAAGACTTAAACAAGGTTTATATCGGCACCCATGGGATGACATTACTTACGTATTGCCCGAAGGTGAATTCAGTACTAACTCTAGTGAAAACGAGTGATTTTCCGGTAATTATCCACGACAAACTGTTGTAATTTTTTTGAGTTTAATTGTCTTTACTCCTCGTTCCAACTACATGTTTTTATTCGTTGTTTTGATGGTGCAGAAATTTCGTTGTGTGGGGAGATACTATTCCAATATTTTAGACTATGATCTTGAATTTTTCTCTTATTAGACTGCATTTCGATTGCCACTGCAGAGATCGATTATAGTTTAACGTCACTAGATATTTTTGTTCCTCTATGTATTTATCAGCAGATATTAACAAATTTGGATATTTTTATTATGTACCATGCTTTTCTTTCCTATTTTTGGAATCATTTTGAAGTTTATTGTGTCGTGCATTTCCTGGAATATACGTGTTTGATTTCACTGTTTTGCATCTTAATTGAAGTGTGAAGACATCCTGTAGAAATGATATTCAGTGAATAGTTAATCGTGAATAAAAGTTTCAAATTATGGTGTTGACTGCATTTTTACATGATAGCATTTTATAGTGAGATATTAGCAATATGCTTTCAGACTATCCGTGTTACTGTTGTTCATAGTAGTGGTATTAGTCTAGAAAAGAAAAATCTGAAATGGCATGGCAGTTTTATTCTGTAAGGAAAAATAACGAAGCAGCGATGTTGGAAGTATTAAAAAAGCTATGGCAGTCTTCATTTCAGCACTGATAATATACGCATAGTGTGTTGATTGCAATTTTTTTTTCGATTTTACAGTTGGGTATTAGCAGATAGGTCTCTACAGTATGCTAACAACTGTTTTCAAAGAATAAGATTGTGATGAGAATGTTTGTGATCACTACAAGTATTCATATGGGAATTAATCAGTTATCAACTTCGTCGCAATATTATTACTTATGGTATATGGTATTTCTATATCGCATACATCAAATAAATAATCACTTTTTAGAATATTTGGCTTTTTACAATTCTTAAAGTTTTTCTTCTTGGAAAATAAATCTGCTCTGCTATTTTGGTTGAAGTTCGAAAAAACTCGTCAAATGTGTTACTTTTGACCAAAAAAATGAGCAAACATTTTGTGTGCTTCTCATTTCTGTTTTTGGCTTGAAATTGGATAAAGTTTGTTGTTCTATTCAAGCGTTTGCTGAAGAAATGTATCACAGAACAACGTAATTTGTTTTCTTGCTTATGTTATCCATAAACTACTTGTTTTTTGTCTATAATATAGAATTTTGGCTGCATAAAGTTACGTAAATCTCACGTAAATGTTCACAGGTATAATAATAAAATGTAATTTTGTAATTGCACAAATAATATTTTGTAAAAATAAAAAGATAAATTAATAGTAGCAAAATATTTCAATAAGAAATAAAATTTTATGTCAAAAAAATTTACATTTTCTAAATATAGTATAGAATATACATGCTTAATTAATATTTGAGAAATATTATTATATGCAAAATATTCAAGTTTATTTACTTATTAATGCAAACATTTTCATAACTATTTGCTATATTTATTATATTCATTAGAAATCGGTAATGTAAGGACTTTAAACAGAAGAATAATCAGATATCTTGTAGCAAAGTTGATCTCAAAAAAAATTATTATTGCAATTTGGTATTTTTGTTAGTGAGAGAAATCACCTGTAATTTAGCTATGACTCTTTCGAATAATTTTAGAATGAAGTTAGGTTTTACTATAGTTGTAATTGATATGATCATTATCACTTTGTATCACTATAAACTGCAATATCATTATTATCGATTTTATTATCATGCACGATAAATTGGTATTATTGGTATTAGTTAGTCACTTCGAAAGGTAATACAATTATGATTATTG